>PVIU01000517.1:0-28415 GCA_004026605.1 Ondatra zibethicus
ATGTCACACAGAGGACACGCAGTGTCATGTCACACAGAGGACACGCAGTGTCATGTCACACAGAGGACACGCAGTGTCATGTCACACAGAGGACACGCAGTGTCATGTCACACAGAGGACACGCAGTGTCATGTCACACAGAGGACACGCAGTGTCATGTCACACAGAGGACACGCAGTGTCATGTCACACAGAGGAGAGGGTATGGAGCACTAGAGTAGAGGGACCTGCAGTTCAGAAGTTAGGGGAGGGCTCCCTGGACGGAGGCGTGAGAACAGTGGAGGAGGGACTTCTGGGTGGGAAAGTGTGTTGTTGCTCAGAAAGCAAGAGTGGCTGCAGTTGAGGGAGGAGGGGAGGCAGGCAGGAAATGACGTCACACAGATCATATCAGTGCAGAGAGCACAGAAAAGAAAAAAATTGTGGTGAAATGCTGAAAATACAATTGTAAAATTTCCATCTGAATTTTCTTTGTTTGCTAGTGCTGGGAACTGAACCCAGGGCCGTGCTCGCGTCGGAGAAGAACTCCACCACTGAGCTGCACCCCACCAATGAGTTTTATGAGATGGAGCCGTCTCAATGTGTTGTTCACCTTGGCCTCAAAATCCCAATCCTGCTGCTGCCATCTTCCCTGATGCTGGAATTACAGGTCTAGGTCACCATGCCCAGTGTCTGAAGTGTGCTCATGTGTGCACACGTGTGACCACGTGTTTGGAAGCCAGAGGACAACCTCAGGTATCTTTCTGTCCACCTTGGTTTTTGAGAGACAAGGTCTCTCATTGGCCTGAACTTAGCAATTCCCCTGCCTGCACCGCCCAGCTACTATTAAGACTGTGTACCACCATGCTTATCTCTTGACCTAGGCTCTGGGGAATCCAACCCAGGCCCTCATGCTTGTATGGCAGGCACTGTAAGACGGAACCACTCCCCAGCCCTGTCTTAACCATTTTTACAGTGTTTCAATCTTAGAGTTAAATTTGTTCACACTGTTGAGAAGCCAGTGTTCAGAGTCTTTTTATCTTGTAAGTCTAAAACTATGCAACAGTTAAACAGCTCCCCAGTCCCGTCACTCAGAAGCCTCTGGGCAGCTACCACGCCACTTCTGTCTTTATAAATGTGGCTACTCTGGTGACCGGCTTATTTCACTTAGCGCAATGCCCTCCTGGTTCATCTGTGTTGTAATGCAGAATTTCATACCCCCTTTCTGTGTGTATGCACATGTATGTAGGTGAGTGGTATACTTCCCTGAGGCCAGAAGAGGGCGGGACGATGTCTCCTCTACTGCTCTCCATCTAGTCTTTTGAGTCAGGGTCCCTTCCTGTTCTCTCATTCAGGCTAGAATCCGGCCAGCCCCAGCTATCCTCCTGTCTCTGCCCTCCTCAGAGCTGGGGTTACAAGACATGGGTGGGTTTCTCAGATTATTGTGTGGGTGCTGGGATCTGAACTCCAGTCTTTATGGCTGAATATCACTTCGTTTCAGCACCGAGTCATCTCCAGAGGTCCTCTTTGGGGACTAATACCTAATATGTGTCCCCCACATTTTGTTTACCCGTTCACGTTTAGCTATTGGTAATGTTTCTGCTGTGGATATGGACATGCAAATGTGGATGTAACACTGTTTTGAATAGTGCTATGATTTGAATATGGCTTGTTCTCCACAGTTGGATGTTGTAAGTCAGAAGCCTTGTCCCCAGTGTGGTAATGTCACAAGGCAGAACCTTTAAGAGTGAGGCATAATGGGGCTTTGTCAGGTCCCCGGGGTCTGCCCTTGGGAGGGTTAGTGTAGTTCTCCTGGAACTCTTGTTGCTCTCTGGCTTACTGTCTTGACGCGATCTCCACCCCCCCCTTTCCCATCTTGTATTAATTTCCTAGGGCTGATTAGAACAGATAACAGGTTGAGTATTCCTTGTGCAAAAGGCTTGCATAATAAACCTTTCATTTCTTAAAGAAGGTGTGTGCAAGCATGTATGTATGTTTTGTCTGCATGTACATCTGCACACCAGTAGAGGGCATCAGATCGCATGGAGCTACCATTATAGACAGTTGTGCGCTTCCGTGTGGGTGCTGGGAATTGAACTCAGGACTACTGGAGGAGTTACCAGTGCTCTTAACTGCTGAACCATCTCTCCTGTTCAAAGGAATCTTTCAACTAAAAATAACTCTTTTAAAAAATGATTGCACAGATTTTACTGGTTGAGCATCCGAATAGAAACGAGAATCTGAAGCACTACAGAATCGGGGCGTTGAAGGCGCCATGCCCATTAGCTCAAAACCAGAGCAGAGGCGGGGGCTTTGAAGGCGCCATGGCCATTAGCTTAAAACCAGAGCAGAGGCGTGCATGGGACAGACGCTCTAGGGAAAGACTTTCCCCTGCTTCTCCCTGGCTTTGAATGGCTGACCACACTCCTTGGTCTACGACTGTTGTCACCCATTATCTGTCTCTGTCCTCATCCTTGTGCGTCTCTCTGTCTCTCTCCCTAAAATATCCCAGTCACTGGGTTCAGGATTGTTCTAATCCACCGTGGCTTTGTCTGGAATGATTACATTTGCAAAGCCCTATTTCCTGAAAGGGTAACAGTTATGAACCCTGGGCTGAAGGAGTGTATCATTTTGGGGGACAAAGTTCTGCCTGTCACGATTACACACACTGATTCCACATGGCTCTATCCGAGGGCCACTGGGTTCTTGAGGCGTTTTGGAAGGGCATGACCAGGTGAGAGCAATAGAGAAAAAGCTCAAACCTGAAACCTCTAGGCCTGGCTTATGACCCTGAGTTCAATCCTGTCAGTCCATCACTCCCACCTGTGGTCACTGGGCCCTCTGAGCACACCTGCAAAATACCATGTGCAGTGTCACTGGGATCCCCCTCAGCTCACACAGCTACAGACTGTGAAGACTCAGGCCCTGAGGTCGCAGCCAGGAATTCTGAGCTTTGGACCTGGCCAGAGTGTATCTGCTCAGACATCCGGGTTCTGGTGCCCCAGGTCACAGAATTACACACACGTGGATAGTGGCAGAACTGTGCATGTTTATTAAAGAAGAGGAAGGTTCCCCAAGAGTGGGAATGAACCACAGAGCTGGAATGGGTCCAAGATCCAAAACCCCTGAGTTGTGAGAATCCTAATCCTTTATAGGTCACCTACGTGTACATAACACCCATATTTCCTTTATAGGTTACCTATGTGTACATAGCATCCATGTTTCCTTTATAGGTCATCTACGTGTACATAGCATCCATGTTTCCTAACTTACGCATACATGGCATCCATGTTCACTTTATAGGTCACTTACATGTACATAGCACCCATCTTTCCCCTGCTCAGAAGACCCAGGGGTTTTCTCATATATGCTCTGTTTTGATACACGCAGCTCTGGTTTGGAAGAGTTTAAGGCCTTTATGGATTCTTTTGCACATTAATCTTGGTGTCTCTTTCTCCATCCTGATCTCCTGCAGAGGGACTCATCGGTAGGAACACTGTGTAAGGTCTACAGGCTACTACATTTAAGTCCTGAAAACTTAGGCAAGGGGCCGACTACCCCACGGCTCAGGTTCTGTAGCAAGGAAAGGAACACATCCAGCGGGAGGAGGACAGGTGAGGGGTGAAGGGCTGAATAATATCCATTGCAGTGTTATTATTTTTCACTTGTTAACGGACGCCTGGATTGTTTAGGTGTTTCGGATACCATGCTTAGCACCGCTGTGGCTGTACCTTTGTGAATTACTGTTTGAACGCCTGTTTTCAGTTCTGGGGTAGGCACCTAAGGGTGACATTGCCGGGTCACGTGGTAGGTCTGTTTTTGTGGTGTTGATCAATCATGGTGAACATTATCTTGCATTCTCACCAGCAATGAGCGAGGGGCTTGACTTCTGGACAACGAACCCTCCTGTGTCCAACTTGGGGGTTGCTCCTGGACCAGCTGATTCCTGGCTAGGGCCACAGTGGCTGGCGGCTCCATTACTCTGAGACTTCCTCTGCTGAGCTGCATGGATGCTCACACAGACAGGGCTACAGGAATCACAGTGCTGACTACTGGGAGTGGGGCATGGCATATAGATGACTGTCACCCAGTCCTCTTCAGCATGGAAACAGTTCCCTTGGTTTTTGAACATTATCAGAATCAAGTCATTTTCCTTATGCCTCTTACCTAGCCCTGCTGGACGGGGAGTTACCTTTGGGAACCTGGTGGGGTCCTGTTTGTTCCCAGCCCGCCATCATGCAGTGCCCCCTTGCTCAGCTGTAGTGGTCCTGTTGGTCCCCCTAGATTTTCTCTTGTTCACTGTGTTTCTCCTCTGCTCTCGGTCCACACCCTTATTCCCTTCAGTGCTTGTTTATCGCTGCCTGAGGGGCCAGCCTGCAGCAGCACAGGACTCTAAGGGACAGCCACACAGTCGGTGCATCCTAGATTTTTTTTTTTTATCTGAGGGGGTTAAGGGAAAAAGACGTTCACGCCCTCTTTTGATGGCTTCCTTCTTTATTTAGTCTTCTGTGTTCTTCGTTCTGTGTTCTATATTCTCTTATCTCTAGCCAGAAAGGTCCGTTCTGTCTCTCTAGATGTTTTCCTTCTAACTCCTTTATTCTTCCTTATTTTCCTACTCTTGATGTTTTCCTTCTAACTCCTTCTTTATTCTGAATGTTTCTCTTCTAATTCTCTCATTCTTGATGTTTTTCTTTTAACCCATTAACTATGTCTTTAGCCTTTTCCTTACAGCTTATATACCCCAGAAAAATCTTCCAGTCAACATAGAAATTACAATGTGGTTACATTCTGTTTTTCAAGTGAATGATTATAGTGAATACATGTGAAAAACAGCATGTTTTCCATATCCCTTCCATGATTAAACATTTTATATATTATAGGTGAAAAACAAATTATCTCAAGAACCCACGTACAATCATGCCCAAGCAACTTGTTATAGATTAACTGTGTTGGCAAGGTCTTTTACTAGCAGGCTTCACTTTGCAGTTAAAAAGAAAGGGCCAATTTCTTTATTACTTGTCTTGAAAGGAATCTTATAAGGACTCTTAAAGGAACCGCAACCTAAACTTTCGTATATGAGAAAGAATCAGTCAACTCTAAACTTTTAGGGTGTATACCCCCTCATCAATAGTTTTCATGTCAGGAGATTGAGGGCAGAAATGGATACAAGGAATTAATCATCACTTTTGATCATCAACCAACCCTAGCAAGGAAATACGTCAGCTATTGGGCTGTATTTTGTTCCTTGACCTTGAAGAGTTCCTTACTTGACTGTGTTTAGATTGTCTCCTTGGGTTTTTCACCTCAAAGCTGTTATCACAACATCTGATCTGAACTGAGGCTTTTTATAAGGCTTTGTTCATCTGATGGTGCACTCTGAAACCTGTGAACACATCTCCCAATATTAAGGTTAAAAGAATTTAAACTAGCTGGGCAACTGGGACTCAATTGTTTTTCTTAATCATTAACCCAAGCCATAGTCTATATGGCTCCTCAATAGAAACTCATGTGTTCTAGCTGGGTGACACTTCTTTGTTTTATTTTTATCATCAAAACTGTATTTAAACTAACATTATTATCATCAATTAGACAGTACAGCTTAGGAAGAAATCATCTTCATAATAATCCACAGGTAAAAATGCCCAGCAGAATGGGATGCATCCGTGACATAAACACGCTACATTGCAGGCAGTGGGGTCTCCCCACACCCACTCACACCATGCCAGATACCAGAGAAAGATGGCAGCGGTGAACATGGTAAGGCACAGCAGAAGCAAAGGACATGCTGGGGTCTGGGGTCTCAGGGCCATGTCTATCCAAGATGGAGCCATCAGGGGTTTTCTTCCTGGTGGGCTGACACCAAACTTCAAATGCTATCTGCTGCTTCTCGGACATGGCCACCAGCACATGCTGGGCTGACGCGGGTAGCCATTTGATCCTCAGAAAACATTCTCTTGTCTCCTGGAGAAGAGAGAAGACATCCCAGCTTGTATGCAGACACAGGGCCACAGACTCAGAACACTTCACACACAGCATCTGCAATAACTCATTTATATGCTGCCAACTGTGGTGAATTAGCCAAATAAAGTGTCATTTAATCTCAGTGATCTTCTGGAGTGACGGGGACTGTGAAGTCCAGCAGGGTCTTGCGTACTCAACTGCCTTTCTTCTTCCTCTCACGTGGGGTAAGGTCTCTACAACAGCCATGACTCCAGATCTTTCGTGGAGGTCCCATTGGAATCTGGACCTGGGCACCGTCTCGTGTGGCAGCATGCTTGTGCCTGGGGTGGCGTGGAGGGCATTGGCTCTTGCTTACCATAATTTTGAATGGCCACATGCCCACTGCTCCCCATGGATAGAGAAGTACACTATCTATTCTGGAAACTCCAGCAGGTCTGCCGCAAAGCACCTTCCAGGATGAGTGCCTGCCTCAGGGTGAGGTCAAGGAAGCAGGGTGTCCACCGAGACTGTTCCCCTCTGACTGGGGAGTGTTGACAGCAATACTCACTCCCTTTCCCCTCCCCACAGCTTGTTACAGGAAACACTGTTTAAAAGAAACAACATTGTCCCTGGCCTAGTGTCCCTAAAGTCATTGCGTGGGAGGAGTCCCTGCTCACAGAGGGAGGGCCCAAAATATGCAGGCTCATGAGTTACTGGTAGGGCCATGAGGCTGCATAAGTTTCAAGGCCTTTGCTGTAGTTTTGTTTGGTGTGTGATTTAAGAATCAGCCTCCAGGCCTGATGTTTGTCCTGTTTCCAGCCACTGTGGGCTCAAATTCCAAAGGCAGCCGATGCATTCTAGTGCCCCTGAGACCCCACAGAGGTACACTTCACGATTATGTGGACTCTGAACCTGGGGAGGCCTGGGGAAGGGTTTCGATTTGGAGAACGTCAGTTTAGGGAACCTAAAGAGGCATGAATTATGAGAGGGTGAGTGTAATTCTTTTGGGGGGTGGGGGTGGGAGGGTCTTGTTTCCCAGCGTTTGCTCTCCAGCTATTGAAGACCGGGGTTTGATTTTGCCGCTTAGTCCAGAACTGAACTTGCTGGCTATGAGCGTGTCAATTCACTTCAATTCTCAAGGCTGACAGTGGAAAGGGTGATGGAAGAAGTGGAGAGGAACCCAGGAAGATATGTATTTTCCTTTTTCTTTCCACCCTGCCCTCTCTGCTCAAGGCTGATGGGAGATAAGCAGGAGTCTGGCGGGCTGGGCTCTCCAGGAAAGGGTAGAATGGAAAGGGACTCAGGGGATGGTTGTCTTTTGTCGCTGAGCTTCTCTGGTTCACCCTAGACATACACAGCATACACCCTGTTCTCCATATACTACACATGGCATGCATATATTCCACATACCACCTAGAAGCAATATATACATGTAATGCACATACCACACAGTGAGCACACATGCCATGCACACGCATCACATATACTGTCCACTGCACACACAGACACACACACACACACTCACATACAATATCCACACACAGTATATCCATCCACATATTCACATTGCACACACGTCTCATGCACATACATCACACACATACTCAATTCCACACAGTATATCTGTATACCTATCACACCACACACCCTACAAAGCACACACCCCTATATATGTACACACCATGCACACGTGCTATCCATGTCCTAACCCCATTCCCAGCCACAATACTGTAGCAGGAAGCTCTTCCAGAGAGCTCACAAGCATTTCCTAGGGTTCCCCTAACTAAGGGCCCACGTAGAGAATCCTGGGACAGGACTGACAGGTGCACTCTTTCCCAAAGGTCGTCGTAGCACAGCAGAATAAACAGAATGGCCGAAACCAGTCACTGAACCGCTGGCAGGGGCCATGAGGGATCTTTTCCGCCTTTTGCTGGTGGCAGACACCTTTGACCTGGCCTGGTTCATGGCAGTGTCACTACAGTCCCCGGACTCATCTTCACGTGACGTTTTCCTCTTGTGCCCGTCTCTGCGTGCAAATCCTTCTTTCTTGATGGCAATGGCACACTGGGCTAAAGGCCCTCATTCTTCTATGTGTGACTTCGTGTCAACGTCTCTACCACGACATATCTGCAAGCAAGGCCAGCCTCGGGGGTACGGTGGTTATGATTTCCACGTGGAGATGGAGGGCACACAATGCAACCTCTAACAATGGGGCGATGCTCCCTATTTCTGGGACTCATTGCCCTGTTGAGCCTTGGACTCTGGGCTCAAGCCTATATCTTTTTGACCAGGACTTTGAGCAGGCCGGGGGACTCAGCTTTCAGAAGACTAAAGGCAAGCCTGCCCCAGACCCCTCAAGTGACACAGAACCCAGTCATAATACATCTTTCCATTTACCCAGAGCATCATGGCTCCTGGACATTTTCACATTTATGGCTCTTCAGGACTTACGCTCTTGTCCAAGAAGAACTAACTTGTGCAAAAGTCATGACCCAAGAGGGCTCTGAAAAGATTCTGTGAAGGTGGCCACACCTGAGGGAGCCTTGACCGCAAACAGGTTCCACAGGGGCCTGCCATGGTTGAACACCTCTAAAGGGGAGATTTGATGGCTTGGCGGATGTTATACATCACACAAGGATAGAACTGGGGTAGGAGGTGGAACCACCGCTTCACGCTGGATAATTTCCTTGTAGTGAGAACATTCGATGATCGCCCCCACCCCTGATATTTTACTGCACAGCACATAGCTAACTACCATCACCCCTCGGTATGGCAGAATGCCAGAGTTATCCTTCCTGTTTGCATGTGACACTGTGCTCATTGACCAAGGCCTTTCTCTCTTCCCCCTTGCCTCTCCACTCTCTGGGAACCACTGCCCTGTATTTGAGAGCCAGTCTCCCTCTCCTTCTCTCTCTCTGTCTCTCTCTCTCTCTCTGTGTGTGAGTGTGTGTGTGTGTTATTGGATATTGAACCCAGGCCTTCGTGTTTGTCTTTCTGAGTCTGACTTACCTTAGTTAATACAAAGTGCCTTCCATGTTAGCCTGGTTTTTCTGGAGTCAGGTGAGCGACATTATGCTATGAGGTCTCAACCTGTGATGTCTGAAATGATAGTATTCCATTATTTCTCTGGCTGAATGGTGTTCCATTGTACAAGCGAACCCCATTTTCTTCACCCACTGAGTCGTGTTGGGCACACATCCAGGGTATTGTGAGTAGAGCTGCAGCACACATGGGTAGGCAGGTGTGTGCAGAGGGTGAGACTGGGGGTTCCAGAGCTGTGCGGTTCCACTTAGAATGGGTGAGAGATTCTTACCTGCGTTTCACCCAGCCTCACCTCATCTATTCAAAACCAGAAAGTTGTCATAGTTCAGCCACTGTCCTGGAAGCCAGAGGAAACTCTTTGTCCAAACCCTGCTCTCAACACAAAGCCCACCACGCCGCATCTCTGGTGTGTTTCAGGAAATACAAACAAACCTTGAGTTGACTCAAGCCTGGGCATCTATTTCCCTGTTGGACTCCTATCTTCCCCTCAGGGCTTTAACCCCCTCTGGAGCATCTCAGCAGCTTCCCACCCGCAACATCCAACCTTGGGCTGTAAACGCCTTGCAGGTCAGGCTGGCTCTGGACTCAGGGCATCTATCTGCAGCATGTGCCAGCCTTTCCTTCAGCATAGCCAGTTCCCCATTGACTTCTCTATGCTCCCAGACTGGGATGGCCACAAAGCACCTGTGGAACCCGCTGGAGAGCAGATAGGGAGGTGGCGACGAACTCCGCGCTGCTCTCGGGTGCTTTCAAATGTGTTATCTTGTCTGATTTGATGTGCTCCATGGAGGCCCAGCACATCACACTGTTGCCATTCTGGAGCTGGGGGAAGGGCCTCCATCACTTCTCCAGAATCCCACAGTTAGGTATGGGAGTGACACTGTGTCATCTCTTGGCCTGGATGGCACCTGGAGGTGGCTTCCTCCCCCACTCTTTTCCTCTCCTCCTCCCCCTCCTCTTTTTTTTATTGTTTTTTATTGAGCTCTATACATTTTTCTTTTCTCCCCTCCCTGCCTCCCTCCTCCCCTTCAACCCTCTCCCTAGGTCCCCATGCTCCCAATTTACTCAGGAGATCTTGTTTTTTTCTACTTTCCATGTAGATTAGATCCATGTATGTATCTCTTAGGGTCCTCATTGTTGTCTAGGTTCTCAGGGATTGTGATTTGTAGGCTGGTTTTCTTTGCTTTATGTTTAAAAACCACTTATGAGTGAGTACATGTCATAATTGTCTTTCTGGGTCTGGGTTACCTCACTCAAAATGATGTTTTCTAGCTCCATTCATTTTCCTGCAAATTTCAAGATATCATTATTTTTTTCTGCTGTGTAGTACTCCATTGTGTAAATGTACTACATTTTCCTTCTCCATTCTTCGGTTGAGGGTCATTTAGGTTGTTTCCAGGTTCTGGCTATGACAAACAATGTTCCCCTCCTCTTTTATTAGGGTCTTGTGGAAAATAGTTTAATGTGAACTTTTCCCATTGCAGGGCTAGGCTCAGGTGCTCTACCCACTGAGGTCTACTCCAGTCCCGCAAGGCTGGAGTCTTGAGAAAGGACATTTGATACACGTTGGAGAACTCCTCTTTGGCGTCTGCTGCATTTGCAAGGGCACAAGAGGGCAGGCATGCCTAAGAGCACAGGAGTTGCCAGCCCAGTCCCTCTTACAAATGGTTCTTCTGAGGAAAAGATGGTGTCTGAGCTTGGGAAAGAGGGTTTCTGTTTTACATTTGAACTGAGAGTGAAGCTCATCTTTGGGACGGTTGGGCTAATGAAGTCTGTTAAGGGCTCATTTTGAGAAACCGTTCCCGACCATCTCCTTCATCCTTCCATGCCTGGTGGCCATCACTCTCTCCATTTGACACAGGCTGGGATGGGATAGGCAAACATTCAGGTGTCTGGGAGGAAGGCGGTCTGCCAGCAATGCCGAGATGCATGTCCTTGGGAAGGGAACATGGAAACTAGTTCCTGGCAGCCCTCGACTTGAGATGACCTTGGGCAGAGCACATGAGGCTCAAGCCTGCAGAAAGCCAGAGACCTAGGGCAGCTATGTGTATGGCTTAGAGAAAACACCTTCCCCTCATCTCAGCCTCCATTTCCCAGGACGTGGCTTGGCGTTAGAAACATCCTCTTGGCCAAGCGGAAAGTCCCAACCTCCTGGTCCAGCAGGGACTGACCCAGTAATGTCTGTAGACCTAGGTGTCTCCTGCTGATGCTGACTCAACTCTTCAGACACACGCTAGTGTAATGAGTAAAGCAGCAGTGTCAGCGTCTCAGTAGTGCGAGCTCACAGGGCACATGATAACAGGCACAAGTGAGATGGCCTGGCCTTGTGATAGGCTGATCTGTGGGGACAGAGAAGTGGCTCAGTGAGTAAGAGCACTTGATGTTTTTCTAGAGGACCCAAGTTCAGTTCCCAGGACCCACATGGTGGCTCACAGGCTGATCTGTGCCCTTTCAAGCTCATACATTGAAGTGTTACCTCTTGGAGGTCAGAACGCACCTGTACTTGGGCAGACGACTTTAAAGAGATGGCTAAGTTAAAATCATTCTGGTTAGCGAGCCCTTGATCCAACCCAACTGATACTCTTAGAAGAGGAGATAGGGGCACACAGAGAGGCCTCAGCGATGTGCGTACAGAGGAGAGATCCTGACGGGACACCCTAAGAAGGCAGCTGTCTGCAAGCCAAGGACGCCACCAGCCTGGGCCTTCGTCTTGGACTCTGTCAGAACTGTGAAAGAATGTGCTTCTGTTTATATCATCCAGCCCGTGGTGTTCCGGTACAGCAGCTCAAGCCAGAGGGTGGTCACCAGAAGAGGTGACCACCTTGAAAAGGTCACCTATCCTCTATCTACCTTGGCCAGGTGTGGTCAGCTCTCCTCTCCTCTTGGCTCCAATATTCTTGGGAACTGATTCCACCCACCAGTTCCTGAATGACTCAGAGATTGTTTATTCATAATAAACACTCAGAGATTGTTTATTAATTATAAAAGTTTGGCCAATGGTTCAGGCTTATTACTAATTAGCTCCTACAACTTAAATTAATCCATTTCTATTATTTTATGTTTTACTATGAGGCTCGTGGCTTGTTACCTCACATCTTGCTTCTCCTGCAGCTGCTGTGTCTCCTCAACTCTGCGTTCTTTCTTCCTGTACTCAGTTTGGCTTTCCCGCCTACCTATATTCTCCCTGGCTATTGGCCAAAGCAACTTTCTTCATCAACCAATAAAAGCAATATATTTGCAGCATACAGAAGGGCATCCCACATCACATTGTACTGAGATACTTGCCCTTCATGGTGTATCTCAGCTATTTTTTTGCAGAGACCACAACTGACCCTGACTGTCAAAACACTACAGACAGTGGCCTACTTCTCAGTGTGGGTGCCACAGCTTCTGTGGCTAGAATGACTTTTTGTGGGTCCCGATTCTCACTACCAGCAGGTCCTGAATTAGAATCCAGGATGGCGTATCTGAATGGCTGGTGTGGCAGTTTAAATATAATTGTCCCCCATAAGCTCATAAGGAGTGGCACTATTGAGAGGTGTGACTTTATTGGAGTAGGTGTGGCCTTGTTGGAGGAAGTGTGTAACTGTGGGGGCAGGCTTTGAGGTCTCATATATGCTCAAGCCTCACCTAGAATTTCTGTTTACTTCCTGTTTCCTGCTGATCAAGATGCAGGACACTCAGCTCCTTCTCCAGCATGTCTGCCTGCACACCCCCATGTTGCACTATAATGATAATGGATTAAGCCTCTGATCTGTAAACACCCAATTAAATGTTTTCCTTTGTAAGAGTTGCCATGCTCATGGTGTCTCTTCACAGCAATAGAAACCCTAACTAAGACAGCCGGGTTGTTAGAAGCTAAGTTGGTTAATTTTAACTGTCGATAACCTAGAATTATCTGGAAACAGTCTGAATACGGTTGACCTGTGGTCATGTCTGTGGGGGTTGTCCTGATGGCTCATTGATGTGGGAAGACCCACCCTGGATGAGGGTGGCATTTTTCATGGGCTGGACCCTAACTATGTGAGTGAGGAGAGTTAGCCGAACGTAAGCCAGCAGGCAGCGTGGGTTAGTTCCCTGCTCTCTTCTCCTCCTGGGGACGGGATGTGGTGAGCTGCTTGAATACCTGCCTGATCTCTTCTCAGTGATGGACTGGGACTCAGAACTGTAGGCTGAATAAACCCTTTCCTCCCCATGGTCCAGGTGTTTCTCCACAGCAACAGACATGAGACTAGAACAGAGCCCTAGCAACAGGGGAGCCTGGAAGCAATGCAGAATTCATGTTCTCAGCTCTGGCGAGACACTGTGTTCCGCCTCCAATGATACTCTCCATAGGATGGGCCCTGAGTTGAAGGAGTACAGATGTGGGGTGACCAAAATAAACACAAAGTCCCTCTTCTGGTCTGAGAGAGGGGAAGGAAGAAGGGCTGGAAATGGCCTGAGAAGAGCAGAGAATGAACTTGGGCGTTCTCCAGCGGGCTTGGCTCAGGGCATCATTCACTGCTGGGAATCATGACCTTGGTGAGCCACAGTTTACTCACTGGTAATCCCAGGATATCAGGCCAGTTCACAAGATGGGAAATGATAAAGAATTAGTACAGTTCTCTTATTCTTCAGAACTTTTCCTAACACTGCTAAGGAGGCCTTATAATATGATCCTTAGGTCATGGACTCCCAGCCCAGCTATGATTGACCTCCTAACTTCTCACTACACAGTGCGGATACCAAGGCAGCTTTTGACCCAGTATCCTGACGGGTTTCTCAAGATACAGGTGCCTTTAGGCTTCTCAACTCCAAGCACAAGCTTTGGTTGTTTTATCCAATATGCAGTCTCTCTTGCATCTAAAATAAATATAAAAGTCATGCCTCGTGTGAGCACAAAGTCCTTTCTAGCTCTTTCTAGCACATGTGTCCCAGGAACACATGTGAAGAAAGAGATGAAGAGACAGGGTAAAGCAAAGCAGTTGGGATTTGCTGGTGTTTGCAGGAGTTGGAGATCAGAGTGGAGGATGGTTCAGCAGCTTGATCTACTAGCAAACAGGCCAGTTTTGAGCATTCCCTGGGGTTTATTGCTGTGAAGAACCTACTAGGTGGGTTCTGCAGTTCAATGCACTCCAGAGCGGGGCCGGTATGTGCCCCAGTCAACTGGCACAGGCTCCTCCAAAGGGCTTCCCTGAGCACAATACTTATCTACCTTTCATAGAGAGAGATTGATGTTTGTAGTGATCCTGGGGCCACAGAGCTTCAGAAACCACCAGAGAAAGTGGGCACCACTGATAGATTTTCACGGTGAAGAAGACTGCTTTGTTGTATTCTGATTCTTGGAGACTTAGGGATGGAGGAATGACAGAAATTGTTTATCAGCCATGACTTTAACTGAGTGAGATGCTCTGTTCTCATACCTACTCCAACAGTCCCTGATGGTGTCTGTTAAAACAATCCAGGGTAGTATGTTGATGTGGGATTCCCCTCTGTATGCTGTGAATACCATTGGTGAATAAAGAAACTGCCTTGGCTTGTTGATAGGGCAGAACTTAGGTAGGTGGGGAAAACTAAACTGAATGCTGGGAGAAAGGAAGCAGAGTTAGGGAGAAGCCATGTAGCCCTGCCAGAGACAGATGCCAGGACTTTAGCTGGTAAGCCGCAGCCATGTTGCAATACACAGATTAATAGAAATGGGTTAAATTAATATGTAAGAGTTAGCCAATAAGAAGCTAGAGCTAATGGGTCAAGCAGTGATTTAATTAATGCAGTTTCTGTGTGATTATTTCCGGGCTAAGTGGCCGGGAACTAACTAATGGCTTCCTCCAACAGTATGTATTTATCCTTCCTTCTCTTTCCTTATCTCTTTTTCTCCCTTCCTTTACCTCCTTTCTCTCTTTCTTCATCACCCCTTCTTTTTCTCTCCCTCTCCCTTCTCCTTTCTCTGTCCTCTCCATCTGCCTCCTCTTCCTTCTCTCTTTCTTCCTCTCTCCACTCCCCATCCCTCTTCTTCCTTTGTCTCTTCCTTCTTCTCCAGGTAGGATAAAATCAGTATGTGGTCAGTTTTGGATTGGATCACATCAGGAAGACTTTACATATACTCAAAACTAATGTATTTGTGCACAGATTTCAGATAAAGACAGGACAGTGTGATGGATAGAAACTCACTGGAGGTAGGTTTCCCTCTGGCTACCACCTTGGTTTTGCATCTTTCTGAATCCCACAGATTGCCAGATCACAGCTGCTTTGGGGGCAGAACACCCCTAAAATGATTCATTTTAGTAGCAAGGGTTTTGTGTGACCTCTTGCTTCTTTGGTTGTCTTTGAATTAGTTACATCTTGAGGGTGTGGAAGCAGGAAGAGGGGTTGGTGGGAGCGGTCTTTAGGGAAGTGGGGAGAACTGGACAGAGTAGGTGGGCTTTGACTATTGTGTCCCTACAATGTGCTAGGCATGGGTCTAGATAGCAAGACCTAATAGGATAGAGTGGACACAGGCTCTCCTCTCAGGGTAATTATTGAAGAATGTGATTTCAGAGGCTATTCTAGGCCAAAAGAATGAAAAATCGTAGAGATGAAAAGGCTGGGACCAAGAGCACAGGTTGTATAGAGAACTACTTCCTTAATTTCACATCCATTCAATGCCACCTCTCATCTGACATGAGACTTGGGGCTACACAGACAGCCATGCCTCCTTTCTCCCACTGATGGGTTCCAGTCTGGGCTATGAATGTGGAAACTGTAGGCAATGTTTCTGATCTACTAGAGGCAGGCGCTGGGGAAGGAGAGATACACTCAGGTAGAGAGAATTTGTAAGGTTTACAGGGAAGGAGTATTGATGGTATCCCTAAAGGACAAATGAAACTCAACAGAAGACACAGAGGAGGGAGAACTCAGGGCAGAGGGGAAGATAAGACAGCCATTAGAGCAGGAGACACATGCAGAAGGGGTTAGGCAAGGGGGCGCTGACCATGGAGGTTTCAGTGGAGCTGTGCTTTAATTTAATCTGAGCTACGACAGGAGCTGTGTTCAGAGAGCAACTCACTAATAATTACATTTGGAGTTGACGACTTCTGCGTGCTCCTTTGGGATCATGCCCTTACAGGAGATGCCCATTAGCTCAACAATGAACCTCTTTCTGGGCAGAACCATAATGTATCGGGTTTCAGAAGTCTTAGGCTAGAGAGTCCTCTGGCCTCTAAAAGGATTGATTTTGGATTTGCCAATAAAGTCAAGAGCCTGCACTTCACTCATAAAAGTGAAATAAAATACTTTGAAAAGCAAACAAATAGTAAGGCATTGGGGACTATAGAAACCAGATGGCCCTGTCTGCAAGCATCCTGGTTGACAATAACCGATTTAATATCAACCTAGTGGGCAGAGAAATTAACAAAAGTTGCTTTTTAAAGATATTACTTCTAGTTTCCACGGAGGAAAAAGGAGGAGAAAGGGTTTGCATGGCTCTAGTAATGCCTCTCCTCTAACACACTCTCCTCCTTGTCTCTTTTCCAGACTGGCAACCTGCACCCCAAGCTCCAGTGGGCTGGAGTAGGAGTGGAGCAGAGAGACCCAAGAGACAGGTGAGGAGGACAAAAATGTGTGTGTGTGTTATATTTTTAAAAATACTTATTTTTATGTGGGTGAGTTAATTTATTTTGTCTGTGTATGTGTGCCATGTACATGCAGTTCCCGAAGAGGCCAGAAGAGGGCATCAGATTCCCCAGGAGCTGGGGTTACAGATTCTTGGAGTGGCTCTGTGGGAGCTGAGAACCAAACCTTGGTCTTACAAGAGCAACATGCTTTAACTGCTGAGCCACCAATCCAGAAAGGAGGAGAGAGAGGCAGAGACAGAGATTGAGATATAGAGAGACAGAGAGGGAGACTCTCATGTAGCTCAGACTTGACTTGAAGTTACTATGAGCTAAAGATGACTCCTGATTCCCTTGTTTCTAATTCCCAAGTATTTCCCCAGTATTACAGATGTCTGTCGACATATTCTTGGTTTATTCTTGCACTGGTTTTTAACTTTATTTGCTGAACCTGGACCTCCAAAATGTCTCTTGAATCCTATAACCTCCATACTAGATTTGGCAGCATCAAAATCCCTTAAAGAAAAGGTTGACAATTGTAAATTTCCTGCCCATAGTACCATTTCTGGATATCCTGCATACCAAGATGTGCGAGGAAAACACAAAAACATCTCCCAGAGTCATAGAGGTGGCCTGGATGCTGCCCTGGGCTGATACACTGGCGTGGCTGGCTTTCACTTGTGTTCACAAGAGCCCAGTTTAGTTGTAAGGGACCTGGCTCTGTCCTCTGAGTGGCTCTGGGGAGCTTATGTGACTGTTGCTTCCTTGGACGTAAAGCAGAATTGGTGCAACTCTCTGGCATGGGAGATGGAGCTTAGGGGAGGACTCAGGAAGCATTTCTGTCTGCGCCGGAGCATCCAGGAGGCATAGCCAGGCAGATCACTGAATCTGAGGCCAGCCTGGTCTACACAGAGCTGTGTGGTGTAAACCTGTCTTTGAAAAGAAAAGAATGCTCTGGAAGGAATTTGGAGATGGAAACGCAGGTAGAGAGGATTTAACGGAAGTGGTGTAGGTGGCAGAAGTTCCAGGTGAGAGACTTGCTCAGTGGGGTCTTTGCTGAGAAGCTCTTGGACCACTGTGCTTACTTCTCTCCAGCCTCATCCCTCCCTTCTGATGGATGAAGTATACCAGGTAGTTTAGGAAGCACACAGAAGGGAGCCATGGCTCAACCTTTGACCCTGGTACTTTTCCACTCCATACATCTGTCCATACTTCCAGAATCCAAGCATCTACTCCCACGCGATCTCTCGCTGAGTGGTGGTCCTCTGTAGGAGCTCTAAGGCATTGGTAGCACGCAGCGAGGTAATGCTGAAATGTTTCCTCGTCTGAGTCACCCCCTATCTTCTGTTCTCCTCATGCTGGCTGATCTTCAGCGCGCCGCCGCGCCCAAGCCGACCTCCTGCCTCCCAGTCATCGCGTCGCCTTCAGAACCTAGTTATTTTTACGGTGGTGTTCTCCTGCTTCCGATCTGATCTGAAAACAAACATAGCTTTGGCACAACAAGCTAGCCTGCTTCCCCAGGATTAAGGGTTGCTCCCATCGGTTGCTCTGAATGGAGCATCGCTTCCTTCTGATTCCTCTGCCTCTCCTCTCCTGCAGAGCGAGATAACACGGGGCGTCCTCGGATCAGGGGCTGTGTATCTGATCTCAGAACTGACTCGCTGAACTTTCCAGTCAAGTTCACAGGGCTCTTCAAAGTCTCCACCAGTGTCGTAAAGGCTTTCCTGCAGGACAAAGGCTGGCTCGTAACCCACCACACTTGGTGGGACTGTTTCTTTCTGGGGTTACTGTAGGGCGCAGATATCCTATGCCCAGTCCGTGTTAGGGCTAAAGGACAAGATGGACTTGCTCTGTGCTCCTGGAACAATCTATGCATAAGCCATCGAACGAACCTCAGCCGGGACCTAGACTCCTTTTGTCTAACTGCTTTGTTATCTCCAGGGTGTGACTCTTGCCCATGACTCAACATTACTCTCCGTCATTTCTTGGTCCAGGCAGTAGGCTTCCCTGTGAGGCTGAATGTGTCTCTTGCACCCATCTCCTGTTTGCCAGCTCTCCCTTGAGCAGCCTGGGCACCATTTCTGGAGCTATTATCTTTCACTGGGGTGGGGGGATTTTACCCCTGAATTCCTCATATATTTCTATGTGAATTTCTCATATATTTCATATATATATATATTCTGGGTTTGGACTGGGAGGGTAGTGGGTTTTAATTCTCTTTCTATTCTGTGACTCCTGTTGTTTAGATGCAAGTACTTCTACTTCAATTCTTCAAGTTTGTTGACTTTTCTTTTATATTTTTAAAACATTTGTGTGTGTGTGTGTGTGTGTGTGTGTGTGTGTGCACTCGCATGCACCACATGTGTGCAGGTGCCAGTAGAGGCCAGAAGAGGGTATTGGATCCCTTGGAGATGGAGTTACAGTTAATTATGGGCTGTCTAACATGGGGACTGGGAAACAGGTCCTCTGCTAGAGCGGTGCATGCTCTCAACCGCTGAGCCATCTCTTCATCAATGTCTCTATGTCCCTCAGTGCTTTCTTCATAGGCACTCAGACGCCATTTTTCAGCGTCCTTAGCTAGCTCTTCAGTTATATCCATTTAACCACAGCACTCACTTTAAAATCCCGACCGTGTATTTTCCCCGTCCTAGTTTTATATTGCCATGCTCAACTGAATGAAGAGAAAAAGGGGGTGACTCTCAATACTGGAGGTCTCCATTTAGTATCACCAACAGCACCGCTTGAGGATGACGGACCACTTTTAGACGATGCAAAGGGTTCAATAGGGGTACACAAACATAGGGTGTCGCCCACCGACCCTGGATGGTGCAGAGCAACCCGAGGCTCCTCAACCCTCTCTTATGTCCTGCCGTGTGCCGCTGCAATTCTGGATGCTCTTGATTTTACAGTTGCAGTGATGGTCTGGGGGCATTATTGAAAAATTCCAAAGGAAATGGAGTGGTGGCCCTTGCCTCAAAAGGATGGTGGGAAAGGAAACAGAACTCAAGCTGCTTTTTCTACTCAGTTCTCTGAAGCAACTCCACGCGCGGGTGCCCTTAGACTTTGCCTGTGGTTGCTGGGTTTGGACTGGGAGGGTAGAGGGTTGTGTAATTGTCCACTTTAACAGGAACTGGAACATTGGTGCCACACTTAGCAATTCTGTTGCACTAGTTAGGGTTCTTTTTTTTTTTTTTTTTGGTTTTTCAAGACAGGGTTTCTTTGTGGCTTTGGAGCCTGTCCTGGAACTAGCTCTTGTAGACCAGGCTGGTCTCGAACTCACAGAGATCCGCCTGTTTCTGCCTCCCGAGTGCTGGGATTAAAGGCGTGCGCCACCACTGCCCGGCAAGTTAGGGTTCTCTAGAGAGACAGAGTTCAAATGTGTATGTGTTTCCATGCTCGCTGAAGATGTCACAGCTGGGATCCACAGAGGAAGCTCTGCCTTGGCTTGAAGCTGTCTTCTATAGCATTGAGAAGACTCAATGACAGAAGAAATCTCAACAGTGTCTGCTGGGAAGTTCTCTCAGCAATGGGAAGTGACTCTGTTTTCCCGATTTAAGGCTCCAGCTATTTGGATATGGTTCGTTATGAAGGGTAATAGGTCTCACTGAAAGCCCACCAATGTAAATGTTGGTCGTATTCCTTAACCACTCAGAACAGTATTTCACCACAGGACACCCCGCGGCCTGCCCAGGTGGACGCATGCAGTAATAGCCATCACACCTGCTATTCCAGTATTGTCTGAGGTCCAGCCTTGGCCTCCCTGGAGAACTCATTAGAAATACAGAATTTGGGGACTGCTCCAGAACCCGTGTTTAAACAAGGTTTACATATTGCAGTAGGGCAAAGTCTTTCATTTCTCTGAGCCAGGGCTTCACAGTGCTAAAATAAAGACTTTGGACTGCTTCAGCCTGAATCCTTAAAAAATAAAATAATAAACACTGCCCATGTCCATCTCAACTGAATGAAACTGAGTCTTTGGCATGGGTGTGGTTCAGGTATCCATACAACATGCCCTGGCTGCACACGGAATGTTCGGTAGAGTGCTTCTCACACTGTGACCTGTGTGCATGTCACTTGGAGGGCTCGTGAAAGCACAGACTCTGGTTCTCGAGTTGGAGCAGGCTGGCCACTCTATTTCCAACACACGTTACTAAGGCCGCTGCTCCAGAACCAGTTTTATTGCTGGCTAGTGAGGGGTTGCTGGGGCAGAAGATGGGTGATATCCTCGGCAGTGCTGATCTTCCCAGATTCCTGTAACCTGGGAGGATTTCCCTGGCTTGTCCCCCTACCCCCAGGGTTAGATCTGTTAGTGTGGAACCAGCACGTGATGGCTTCCTCGTTAGGTTTCATCACTGAGACAAACTATCTGCTTCCACACTCAGAATCAGCAAATGACGAATTCACACACACTAGTGATCAGTTCACTGTCTCCAGTTTGTACAGACCACTGTCAATAAGGAGCGCCAACATCCAAGAGCAGACTCTGAAAGACTTAGTGCAAGACGAGAGCAGAACTTCTCCTTTCCTCTGCCATTGTGTTCTCTCCAGACCCTCAGCATCCTGGATCACACTCCCCCCGAGGATGATTTTTCTTTTAAAAAAATGAGACCATCCTCTCAAACACACCCAGGAATAGTGTTTTACCAGCCACTTGTGCATCCTTTAGCGCAGTCCAGTTGATCGCTTGAACTTAGTCACCATGAATGGGTTCCCTATGGCTCCTCAGAGGTTCTGTATTGTGGGAAAATGTTAGATGTTTGATGGAAAAAAAACACAGAAACATATAAAAAGACCAGTGTAGTGATATTTCATTTGTATTTTAATAAATAAAGCTTTCCTGAAGACCATAGAGTAAAACAGACACACTGATCAGCCTTACAAACCAGGCAGTGATGACACACACCTTTAATCCCAGTAGCCACACTAGTTGCCATAGAAACCGGGCAATAGTGGTGCACACCTTTAATCCCAGCCCTAGAGAGGATTGTAAAACAGGAGGAGACAGCTCTCACACAGTCTCATTCTGAGACTCCCGGAGGCAGGATGGCCATTTCGACTGAGGTAGAGATAAGAGCCAGTGGCTGCCTGTTTTGCTTTTCAGACCTTCAACTTGAACCCCAATTTCTGTATCTGGGTTCTTATTAATCATGCTACAGACAAGTCCATGGAATTTGTGCAGTTTGGATTATATGTTTAAGTTCCCACCGCTGAGATAAATACCTGAGAGATTCAGCTGGAAGGGGGAAGGTTTATTTTGGCCATGGTTTCTGTCCATGGCTGCCCGACCTTGTTTCTTTGGGTCTATGGCATGAAAGGACATCACGTTGGTAGTACCTGGTAGATGAAGCAACATGCTTCATGGCGACTGGAACGTGTGATGGGGAAGAGGAGGAGGAGAAATCAGAATCTTAAAAGCCCCTTCAAAGGCATATATATCTCCATTGGCCTAACTTCTTCCCGCTAGGCCCACCTCACAAAGGGTCTACCACTGATTAGAAACTACTGGCTGGAAAGAAAAGCTTAAACCACATGGGCCTTGAGGGGGGATCTTCAGGATCCAAACTACAGCAGGTTAGCTGTGATTCCCTTTCTAGAGGATCCGGTGGGATGGGCCATCGCCATTTTGCCAGACGAATTTGGCATACTTTCTAATTTTCCGTGTGTTACTGTTGACTTCTGAGCTGCCTGGGACCAGGACTGGTCAACTCAGAGAGGAGTTTTACAGGTTGGCCCATCCTGAAGCGGACACAGCAATCGCTACCCAAATCCTACAAGCGGGGCTGCCAGAGGCAATATAAAAAGCAGACAAACAAGGAAGTCTTTCTCCACGTTTCTACTGCAGTTAAGTCGTATCATCCAGGAGTGACACAAACCAACCTTTTCATCGAGGAAAATAAAATGCCGCTTCCATGGCACCGGGAAAGCCTAAGCCAGAGTCTTGTTTTTTTAAAAGGTTTTGTTTGATTTGCCTCCCCCATGGCCACCCCCCTTGGTGCCTAGCATCAGGCTGGACTGGAAGAAAGGGGCAAGCGGCCAGGGAGATGAGGCCACGGGATAGGCCCTTGTGAAACAGCTTCCACGTTTTGAAAATAACTTCAGGAAAAAGGTGAGATGTTGATGCCAGGAGGCATCTGCATTTCTGGGGGATCCATTCCTGTTTTCATGAATATGAATAACGCCTGGGCCATCTCATTTTTCAGAGCTGTGTTTTCTCATTAAACAACCACCGCATTGCATGCGGAAGGAACTAGATATTCCGGACACAGGATTTGGCAGACCTCAATCACAAGGGTTCCAATATTGGCTTTCAGAAATCCATTCCACACTTGGCCCTGACTTTCAAACCTTGTCCAGGCACCGAGCAGGAGGATGTCTCTGGATGCGGCCTGAGGCAGGGTGCCACTTTGTAAAACCCTTTACGGATCTCTTCAGGGTCCTGGCTGGGGAGGATGAGGCATTTGCTCTTCCAATGACCTCCTCTCCTTGGATGAGGGTGCAAAGTTAAAGCCCAAGAGGGGTTTCAGGTCACCTGAGCAGAGGCACCGAGGGGCCTTTGTGTATGGACCAGAGCAGCAGTGCTTTGTTCTCGACCTTTCAAACAGGTGCTCTACTCTATAACTGATAACAGTCATCACATTGAAAGTATGTTTGCTTTAAGGTAAAATATATATTTTTGATCAAGGGTTGGGCTGTGTCTTCTGAGTGGTGTCTCATTTTACAAGGCATTGTTCAGAGACTTCCCATTTCTCAACCAGAAGCTGAGGAAGTGTGTTTCCACTGCAGATTCCTAACAAATACATGGGAACCAGACTCAACGGTGTGCATATCTAGCAAACGCAGATGCACCCCACTGTTTGTGAGCCATTTTATGCCCTCTCTCTCTCTCTCTCACACACACACACACACACACACACACGCACACACACACACACACATGCACACACACACACACGCACACACACACACACACATGCACACACACACACACACGCACGCACACACACGCACACACACACACACACGCTCACACACACACTAGCCTACTTGTGCTCGTTAAGATGGGTTCCTTTGCTGCTGTGCATGAAGATATATTTAGCTGTGTGCTCATTTTAGGAAAACCTTGAACCACAAAAGATGAGGACCATGCTGGGCCTTTGCTTTTGATACGAATATCTTGTCCCTTTGGAGATGTGAGATTTGCTTGACAACAGCACTCCTAAGAAGTTGTTCCCGTGTATCTTTGGTGGGAAGAATTTGTCCTTTCATGAGAGTTATTCCAACATGTTGATAAAAAGAACAAAGCCATTTAGTCATCCTTTCTTATTTCTCTGAAGTCAGTTGTGTGTGTGTGCATGTGTTCATGCGTGCATGTGTGCACACTCATACGTGTGTGTATGTGTGTGTGTGTGCGCGCATGCACACGTGTAGGCCAGATGTCAACTTCCACTTCTAGAATTGTTCCTTAGGATCCTGTCCACCTTATGTTTTTGAGATAGGATCTCTACTAGCCTGGAACTCGGCTGGTCAGTCAGCCTCAGGGACCCGTCTGTCTGCCTCTCCAGTGCTGGGTTTACGTCCAGCCTTCTCATATGGGTCCTGGGGATTACATTCAGGTCTTCATGATCGCCAGTGAGCGCTTTGCTGGTGGAGCCAGCTCCCTGACTTCTTCACAGTTCCCGGCTGAAGAGACCAGGGTAGGGAAGGTCACTACTTGAGTTTCATGCTATAACGTGTACACGTGTGCATTCCCACTTCTCTGAGCTTGTCATTGCCTAAGGGGATCTGAGTCCCTGGCCCCCAAAGGACATATTTTTCAGAATTTGCCTACATTTGCATCTAGAATGATGTTGGTTGCAGAAAGGAAATTGAGTTACTTGGGAAGGGTGGAATCGAACAATTATGGCTCTCTGGTAAACTTGACTGGAGCAAACTTTATATTAAGTTGAAGTGAAAATTTTTTCAAGATAGGGTTTCTCTGTGTAGCCCTGGCTGTCCTGGAACTTATTCTGTAGACCAGGCTGGCCTTGAACTCACAGAGATCCACTTGCCTCTGCCTCCCGAGTGCTGGGAGTAAAGGACAGTGCCACAATCACTCAATTTTTTTTTGTTGAGAATTTCATACATGAGTACTGTATTTATATCGTTTCTACTCCTCTTTCTCCAGATCCAACTCCTCCTGTGCCCCTCCTCCCTCTTAACTTCAGGGTCTCTTCTTTATTATTCTTACACCACACACACACACACACACACACACACACACACACACACATGCACGCACGCACGCACACACACATGCACACATATACACGTGTATGTGCACACACATGCACACACATACACATGCGCATGCACACACATGCACACGCACACACACGCACTCCCCCTGCTGAGTCTATTTAGTGATGCTCACGTGCACATGTGTTTAGGGCTGACTCCTTGGCACCAGGTAACCTATCATTGGAGTCATCCCTGGAGAAAGCTGGTTCTTCAGCTCCCGGAAGTCAGCCATTCCTTGCCTATAACCCCTTGTCTAGGGTGGGGTCTGATAAGATTTTCTCGCTTACTCTGGCTTGTCCACAGCCATTGTCACTGTGTGGGTGTTCTTCAGGACATCATCGTCTTTGAAGAGGTTAGAAAATTTTCAGGTTCTATCAACTCTTTGGGGTCCTAAGGCCGAGGCACAGTAGGGTCTGTTAGTCCAGAAGTTCCTTCTCACCTCTTTTCACAATAACCAAACAGAGAACACACCGGTGGGCGTCCACAGTGCACCCCACACAGACTTGCCCTTCCTCTCTCCAGCTCTCCGTCCAGAACATCACACCCCTCACTCAACAGCAGGCACATTCTGCCACGGGTCAAGACCCCTCACTTCACAGGAAAGCATTATTGTTTCTAACACAGATTGGGACCACATAGCCCATTCCGCTCTTCACCCAGAGCCTCAGAAGCTCTTCCATGGCCCTGGTTTCTCACCGACAGTGTGAAGTTTCATCCACATCAGTGAGTTTCAGACAGCCGGTGGCTGGGGAGGAGACCTTCAGCTTTACCTTGACTAGCATTACGACTGTCTAGAAGGTGGCATAGAAAAACCTAAATTTTTAATTTTTAATTAAAATGTCATTGTATCAATTCTGCCTTTCCCTTCCTTCCATTTCCAACCCTTCCGATGTCCCCCAGTCTGTGCCTTCTCAAATTCCTGTCCTTTTTTTCTTAATGTTTATTGGGGAATGTAGTATTCAGAGAAATCTAAATCCATGTCCCTGGGCTATGGTCACTCACAGGTGGCTCCAGAAGAAACTGTCTCTTGTGACCTTTGAGGGGAGCACGATTTCTGTTATCAACAAGTTCAATATGGACTCTATAGTGATATTTTATTTGTGTTTTAGTAAATAAAGCTTGCCTGAAGATCAGAGTGCAGAGCTAAGCCACTAGAGGCCAGGCAGTGGTGGCACACACCTTTAATCCCAGGACTCAAGTTGAATCTGTCTAAAAGGGAAATAGAACTCACACAAAGGTGCTCCCAGCACTCGGGAGTCACAGCCTTTAATCCCAGCACTAGGGAGGTGCAGACAGGTGTGATATGGCTGGGAGGAGACAGGTATATAAGGCGGGGGGAGTCAAGAGCTCATGACAGTCTGAGGTTTGGTGAAGAGCATTGCAGTCAGTCTGAGGACAGGATCGTCCCTTTGTTTGTCTGAGCCTTGGTAGAGGTAAGGTCTCTAGTGGTTGGCTGCTTTGCTTTTCTGATCTTCAGCTTGAACCCCAATATCTCTCCCTGGGTTTTATGATTTGTGCTACAGGACTCTCTAGTCTATTACACTACACGTCTGAGGTAAATGTTTGTTGACTAAAAGAACTTTAAAATATACTAAAGTGGCTAAAATCGCCCCAAAGCTGACAACATGCAAAGCGACTGGAGCATGGAACAGCTTTTTATAAAGCATACCACAGAACCCAACAACATGCACCTTTGTGTTTACTCAAATGAACCAAAAATGTACATTCATACTTCAATGGCCCCGTAAATGTTTAGAATAGCATTGTTCCTAACTTCTCAGAGTGCTCTCTAGCAGGTGAGCGGGTAAATGAACTACAGTGCGTGTAACAATATTCAATGATGAACAACAAAAACGACCAAGTCACAGAAGGGTATGGAGGAACCATGAATGTACGTTGCTAAGCAGAAGAAGCCAGTAAGGAAGAGCTACACACTGTGTGACTCCAACCGTGTGACGTCCTGGAGAAAACAAACTATTGGTACTTTAAAAAGATCAATGGGGGCTGGAGAGTTGACTCCATGGTTAAGAGCACTTGTTGCTCTTGCAGAGGACCTGGGTTTGGTTCCCAGCACAAACATGGTGGCTCCCAACCACAGGTAACTCCAGATCTGGGGGTTCCAACATCCTCCTCGGACCTCTCCAGGCACATGTACGGTTGATTTATCTTCTCACCTGTCAGAGAGAGGAAACACTTATACACATAAGACGATTAAATAAATGAATCTAAAGCAATTTTTAAAAAAATCAATGGTTGCTAGAGTTTCAGGACAAGAGAGAGTATGATGGAGAGGCAGGTGCAGAGAATGTGACACTTGGATGCCACAAGAGTGGACACGTCATTGCACATTTGTCCAAGACACCAGGAGATGTAACACACGCGTGAGCCCTGATGTAAACTGCAGACTTCAGTTTGTGATAAAATATCAATGCTTGTTTCTTGATGCTAGCACAGGCTCTACACCCTTGCGGAGGGTTAACAGTGGAGCGGAATAATGAGGGAGGTCATGGTGGGAGCAGAGGGGGAGGTTCCTGCAAACCTAAAATTGCTCTAAACAAGTAGCTCACTAAAAAATAGGAGTAGTTGAGGTCGTTGACCCCTGAGGAGTGGTGACTGTGAATGGGTGACTAGCCAAAGGAAAGGCAATCTGGAAGAACCCCATTCCCAGGGAAAGATCAGACCTGGACACTCTTGAAGTTCTGTACTCCTTCCCACAGAGTCTTCACTGGAGCACACTAGGTGGCTTCCTGGGTTTGTGTGGGCGAGGGCTAAGAGCATCTTGTTCCAATAGAAGCTGCAGTATTTACTTTTCTCACAGCATGCCTGGTCGGAAGCCTGATAGAAGAAGACTTGACTTTGTCTTATGGTTAGGAGTCCAGTGCAAAGCCGTGGGGACGGCACTGCACGCATCTGGGCCAATGAAGGAGCAGAGGGAGACATGGAGACAGGCACTCACTCATCTGGCTTTGTCCGGTTCCTCTTTGGTGCTGTCTTGGCCTCCAGACCACTGGGATAACCTGAGTCTCCTATCCCCAGTAAATCCTGTCTGGAAATAGTCTCAGAGACACACCCAGCATTGTTCCCCACTAGTACCTGAGTTTTTCTTAATTTAAAATGAACAACCATGGCCCTGTAAATCTTACCCTTTGGCGGAGCTCCATGTCCTGACGGGTGAATTGCAGGCTCTTGGGGAGTACTTCAGGCCACTGCAGGACGAGGCCCTGGGCAGAGCATCGCTCTCCATGGAGTGACTGTCATTCTAAAGAGGCTGGGTGTTTTCCTTCAGAAGTCAAAGGGAGCTCCACTCCTGGGAGGTGTCACCATTCTTCCCACCTCCACGGATATTCTAATGATGTCTTCCAGCCTTCCTGTTCCCATTCCCTTCCCTCTTCTTTCTCCTCCTCCTCATTATTAGTTTATTTTGTAATCCTAAAGACTGAACTCAGGGCCTAGTGCATGTCAGGTGAGGATTGCCACTAAGCTCTATCCACAGCCAGTGGCTCTTCTAACCTTAAACATGCCTATCACTCCAGCGATGCCGCTGAGGGATTGCCTTAAGCACGGTAGACGTGTGACAGTGTGTTCTATAGGGTAGTGACGAAGCTGTTTCTGG
>PVIU01000517.1:28515-231491 GCA_004026605.1 Ondatra zibethicus
GTGTGTTGGGGGTGTGTGTTGGGGTGTGTGTTGGGAGTGTTTGTTGGGAGTGTGTTGGGGGTGTGTGTTGGGAGTGTGTGTTGGGGATGTGTGTTAGGGGCGGGGAGGAGTGTGTGTTAAGGGGAGAGGGAGTGAGAAGTTAGCATGCATTCCTTGTTCTCTGTCCCTCCCTTTCTCCTCACTGAAATGCTGACTCTGCTGGAGGTAGACTTGCTGTTTCATAGTCATGAGCCGACTGTGAGCGAGACAAGGCTGCAAGCTAGGAGGAGGGAAGCCGAGGCTGAAGGAAACAAGCTGTGGATGGTGCTCAGCCACTGTAGGAGTCCCACGGCGGCGGCTCGCCACTCGACTTTTTTAGATGGAACATGAAGGCCTTCATTTGCTGAAGACTGTACTTTGAGAGCCTCTGCAGCTTAAGCCAGAGTTGTCGCGCGAGTGTGTGCGTGTGTGCGTGTGTGTGTGTGTGCTAATAATAGTTAAGTGTGTGGACTGTGAGGTCTGAAGACACTGATAGATCTTGCTGTGTGACCTCGAGCTACTGTTCCACCTGTCTTAGCTGAAATGCTGCAGTTGGAACATGGCGGGAGTAAGAATACTAACCACTGTGTGTTAAGGAGACCTTGAAAGAACATGCCATCAGCACAGTGCCTGACACATGCTAAAGACTGTATGGATGGTAGTACATTTCTGGCTAGCCTTCCATATGGATGTTTAGCACACAGGCATGTGCAGTACACAGGAATGTTCAGCACACAGGCATGTTCAGTACACTGGCATGCTCAGCACACAGACATGTTCAGTACAGAGGCATGTTTAGCACACAGGCATGTTTAGCACACAGGCATGTTTGGCACACAGGAATGTTTGGCACACAGGCATGTTCAGTACACAGGCATGTTCGGTACACAGGTGTGTTCAGTACACAGGCATGTTCAGCACACAGGCATGTTCAGTACCTAGGCATGTTCTGCATACAGGCATGTGCAGTATACAGGCATGTTCAGTACACAAGCATGTTCAGCACATAGTCATGTTTGGCACACAGGCATGTTCAGGAGCTGGAAACTGCTGTCTTAGACACTGACTATCATAGAACTCAAACTTCTGTGTCACTGAAAAGTTTAAGGCCACCTGGAGTCAAGTGGATCTGCCCAGGGCAGCTTCAGATGGCCAGACTCTTATCAGAGGAGGAGGCCTGTACTCGGTGCAGGAAATCATGCCACTGGGCAGGCAGACGCTTATTGGGGAAGGGGAAATGGACAGGTGGGTGAGTGAGCAGGGATCTTTTGATTCATGTCTCTGAGTTGCCCTGCCCCACTGATGCTCCTGAGGCAGAAACTCATCTGAGAACTCCTCTCTAGACTGGCCAGGCTAAGAAACTTTCCTGTTCCCCAAGATAGCCATTTCAAAAGTCCCTACTCTTCCCTGGACCATCTTCCCCTCCTCATTCCCATTTGATGACATCATTTCTGGGTTTGGTGAGGAAGTGAGCATTCACTAGAGAGTGGTCTCATTTTCCCCCAGCTGTACCCCTTTGATCTGTCTTCCTTCCTTTTCTTGCTCCTTGTTGAGGGGGATTGGCTCTGCTGGGCCCTGGGACTCGCGTCCTCTCATCTCGCTGGGACGTCACCTCTTTCCATTCTCCATGCACCAACCACCCTCTGCCTCTCCACACTATGGCCCCGCCTCGAACCCCTCTGTCTCATGGTCTCAAGTTCCTCCCTCCCTGCCCCTTGCGTACTGACTTTCTCCAGGCCAGTGCCTGGTCCCTATTGTCCCACAGAAACAGTCTCATCAAGGTCACCAACAACCTGTTGCCAAATACAATAGCCAACTCTTTGTCCATAGCCTACTCCAACTCTAGATATATACTACCCAAAAGATTACTTTCTTTAAAATTATCTTCAATTAGCTTCAGCAGTGTGGGAAATGAGGAGCACCCTAATAGCGTGGGAGCTTTGATGATGAGGGCTTTATTGTGATTATAGCTATATCCCCAGGATGCTGGAATATACTGCCTGCTGCACACAAATAGCCCAGTATGTGCTTTTCAGACAAATTGGGTGCGATGGTTGGTTGTGAGATTCACAGGTTTTAGAATCACCAAGGAGACACACCCCTGCTGTGTCTGTGACATATTTCCAAAGATGATCAGCCTCAGGGGAAGATGTCACCTCAGAATGGCCAGAACTTTCTAACGGCTGGCCCAGATGCAAAAAGGTCCGAGGAAAAAGCAATGTGCTCTGCCCGCCTTCAGTTCCAAGTGAGTCTGTTGCTGCCACCACCATCCTCCACTGCCATCAGTCTGCAGCTTTGTCACCCTTCCAGCATGGACTCAATTCCAGAGACTTTCCAGGGAGCCCCAGACCCTCCAGTGCCAGCCTTCTGCACGAAGCAGCTGCAGGGGTCTCAGACTGCAACATGCAGATGGCCATTGTGGAGCTATCTAGCTCCTACCATTTAAGGATATGTAATAAATTTACTTTTATTGCAAATACACACACAGAGATAGATGGATGAATGGATGGAAGGACAGACACAGACAGTCTGGCTTCCTAATACTTAAAGAACCAGCGAAGTTCAGCCCACAGACCAAATCTGACCCACTGCCTGTACTGGAAATAAAGCTTTATTGGAACACAGCTATGTTTACTGGTTCATATACCATCTAAGGCTGACTTTGCAGCAGAGCAGCACCGTAGAGACTGTATAAATCACAAAGCTCCAAACGGCTCCTGTGTGACCTTCTACAGAAAGAGTTGGCACACCCCTGATTTAGAAAGTTGCTTTGACTTCTGATCTGTGCTGTGTATGTAAAGCTCTCCCTGGCCTCAAGTGAGCAAGCCAGTTTCTAGCACCTTCTGTTGAGCCTAAGAACTGCCCCATGTGACTCAATACCAGGAGAGTCAATGTCGTGACTCTGGTTTTGAGTACACAGTGAACGTCCATCCTTGTTGGCAGGGTTTGAGCTTCAAGACCTCGAAACCATTAGGGAAATATTCTTTGCTGTGCAGCACTCAGCTGGTTTTCTAGATGTCCCAAGTGGTCATAGTGGTGGTCACTTTTCAACCTGGCTGAAAAAGGTACCCACTAAGCATTTTACCCTTAATAGCCTTGCGATGGATGAAGTATTATTTTAACTGTATTAGTATACGTATAGCATGCACATAGGTTGAGTTTTAGCACCCCAATGTCCCCACAGCACAGATATCAAAGTCCAGGAATGTATAAGTCCTTCATACAAAATGAAGTTGTATGTGCATGTAACCTGACACCCTTTCCCTGTGGATTTTAAATTGTCTTTACATTACTTTCAATATCTAAAATGATGTAAATGCTGTGTGGGAGGTCACCATGCCACACTGTTCAAAGGAGAAGAACCAGAAAAATTTGCACATGGTCAATACAGACGCACTTTTTGGGATGTAGGCACTAACTGGGTCTGTGTGTGTGAATGTGGGTGTGCACATGCCACAACCCCTGTGGGGACAGCAGAGGACAATGTGGGTGCTGGTCCTCTGCTGCCACCTCGTTTGAGAAATGGTTTGTCACTGTTTAGTGCTACTAAACCAGGACAGTTTCCAGAGCTTCCCGTCTTCACCTCCCATCTTCCTGCATGAGAGCAGTGACTACAGACAGACGTGTGTCCCCTGCATCAGCCTTCCTTGGGTCCCGGGGACATGACGTCAGATTATCAGCACAGAAGCTCTTCAGCCACTGAACCATCTCTCCACACCATGCTGATTTCTAAAGATGTGTGTGTGTGTGTGTGTGTGTGTGTGCAAGTGCAGGTGCCAGAAAAGGTGTCATATTCCTTGGAGCTGGAGTGAGATGAAGTTGTGAGTCACCTGACATGGATCCTGGGAACCAAACTCTGGCCCCTGCAAGAGTGTTCCATGCTATTAGGGACTAAGCCATCCTCCAGCCCTATCACGATGCTACTTAAAAAAAAAAATCTCTCAAGCAATGGTTGGTTGGATCCCATGAATATGGAGGACTGGCTATAGTCTCATTCTACAGATGAAGAAACTCAAGAGAGAGAAACTGATGATATCACAAGGAACTAGGAGAGGGTCCTGTTCCTATCTGAGTCAAATACTAACTCACAGGCGTTCTGTGACCACACCCCCTGTGAGGAAGATGGCTCAGCACAGCCCTCTGGGTTAGCTCCACGAAGCATTTTTTTTTCTTTTTTCTTGTAACAACTGAGGCCAAGCAAAGGGATACCTTTCTGGAAAAAGCATATATAATCTAAAATATTTTGCTTCTATTCAATGCCTTGATGGTGCATGCCTTTAATCCTAGCACTTGGGAGGCAGAGGTAGGTGGATCTCTGTGAGTTTGAGAACAGGTATATAGTGAGTTTCAGGGAAGCCAGGGCTGTGTAGAGAGACCCTGTCTCAAATGTCCCCCATTTCTAAAATGGAGCAGTAGCGATTGCCACGAAGGCGCCATTTCCCCCTCTGTAGGTGGCTTTTAAGGGTGTCTTGTCTCTCTCACCTTGGTTGCGTGTATCTTAAGACAATTGCTCAGTTTTTATTTCTAAGTGAAATATTTCCACATTTCTCAGAATCGGAAAGGAACGACTATTGCAGAAAATGTCTTTCTTTTCTCCCTGTTCTGTATTGCAAGTCATTGTATTGGCTAAGGGCCCCACCCTCCAAAGGTGCCCGAACATTTGAATCTTTTGAATTGGAAGAATGGAGAGAAATGGAAGCTTCTAGAGGCCCTGTAAGATGGGAGTAGAATTCAGGCTGCACTTAGGAGCAGCACTGAGATGCAGGAGTTCCTATTCCCCGGGAAAGCATTTGCCCCCCAAGAAACAAGCATATTTGTCCTTTGTGGCTCCGATTCTGCTGCGGAGAGGCTGAGGGGTGCGAAGCGTCCAGACCGACATTTGCTCTCTGTGCTCATTTCACAAACTGCTCTTCTCCCAGATCGTTGACTCTACTCCCTGCTCTCTTGGACGCCCTGCTCTCTTCCTCCTAGCCTGAGAACCCGAGGTCGAGGTCGGAAGAGAGCCATCAGCATGAGAGCCGTAGAGCGGCAGTTTGGCTTGCTTGGAGGTGCCCATGGAGAAAACAAAGGGGCCAAATATGTGAACTTGTAACCCCCCTCACATGCCATTTGGTTGGTGGGCGGCATGAGCAAGCGTTTAGTTCCTTGCAGTGGGTGTTTTCAGAGCGTCCGGTGACAAAGAGCCAAAGAGGGTAAGAACCCGTGAGCCTCAAGTGGAAAACTACCAAGTTCTGGCCGGATACTCCTGCTGCTAGCCTTGCCTCACTGTCAGAGCCCGGAGCGCTGCTGGGCTCAAGCTACCGAAACCTGTAGCACCAGGCCGCCCTGGCGGGGTCCTGACCAGCCCTGCACTGCACAAGGCAGCATTTATTTTAGTTAGTTTTCTTGCACTCTCAGTCCCATACTTGGTTTCTTTTGTTTCAGTGGGCTGACAAGTTGGCAAGCGTGGGGCAGGCAGTGCATGGAGATTTAACTATTGCTAACTAGTTCCTGCCTGCAACTTTTAGGAACCCCACATTGTAAAATTAACACACTGAAGAAGCAACGTCAGCTCAGGGTGCCAGAGAAGTATATAATTCGGTTGATCTCAGCTCTGTGGTTGTCTGAATGGATCAGCTAACTCCGTGCTTGGGGGAGGGCATTAAGTGTTCTGAGCGCGAGTGTCAAAATGTGGGCAAGTTGTGCCGTGGCTGGCTACGTCAATATTCTAGAAAGTCTCCCCTTTGGGATTTTGAGTTAGCTCTGACAGTTGGTAAAAGCTTTCCGGGTGGTGAATCCGTGAGACACAGGGCATAGCAGTGGAAGTTGAATCCGCATCAGCGGTGGCTTGCGTTTTCATAAACGATGGGGAAGGAAGGCAGCAGCTGTCTCTGGAAAGTTGACCACCTGTGGAGATGTGGGAGCTGGGGCAGAAAGGCTAACAGTGACAAGCCCGTTTGGAGGGGGGGGGGTCAATGATAATTGCCTTTCTCAAACAGGACAGTAGGGGAGAATGTATCTCATTAACACATTTCTGTAGGTACCATACAGTTTTATATGACAAATGACGGAAGTTGCCAATTCATGTGTTTGTTCAACATGCATATAGTAAGCACCTCCTAAGGAGCAGGACATATTTAACAACAGACTGAGTCCCTGTCCTCAATGTTTATAGTTTACATCTACAAACAGGGAACTTACTCCACTGCATGCTAAGTGCTTGTCGGAGTAGATAGAGGAGCTCCCACGAAAGCTCATGAAGACTGCACTGACCCTGGGCTTGGGAAAGCCCCAGAAGGTCTATGGGGGTGGGGGGAGGATGTGATATTCCAGCCATGTCTTCTTAAGTTTCACAGCCTCTTTCTCTGTCCTGCTAATTTAGATCACTGTATAATTTGCATCCCGTCCTTTCTCTGCAGCCTGCCCTTCCCTTGTAATTGAGCTTACTGTAGAGTATGTATCTCTGTGTATTGGCTTGTGTTGTGAAATATTCCTTTACACTGTGTGAGGATGTGTCACTGTGATTGGTTTAATAAAGAGCTGAATGGCCAATAGCTAGGCAGGAAGAGGTTAGGCGGGACTTCTGGGGGACAAAGAGGACAGAGAAGAAGGAAGCTAGGTCCTTGAAAGATGCCAGGAGATATGGGAGAAGCAGAATGGGCAGTATGCGATGGGACGAGGATGGATAGAAATGGGTTAATTTCAGTTAGGATAACTAGCTAGGCCAGGTGGTGTTGGCACACGCCTTTAATCCCAGCACAGAAGCAGGCCAGCCTGGTTTACAAGAGCCAGTTCCAGGACAGGCTCAAAAGCTATAGAGAAACGTTGGCTCGAAAAACCAAAGGGGGGAAAAACTAGTTAAGAACAAGCTTAAGCTAAGGCCAAGAGCTGACTGGTGGGACTGAGAGACTCGTTACAGGCTTGTGTGAATATTAGAGATGTCGTTTCTGTTTTGTTTCCTTCTGTGTTTTCAGTGACTGTAGTATTTCCTGGCACAGAGTAGCAGGCAGTCAGTGTATCTGTTGAGTGAACGGCTGTAAAACGCAAGTTTGGATCACAGACAGGAGGGCAGGAAAGAAGGTTCTAAAAGGAGAGAACCACACACAAAGACCGGGAGTCAAAGCGAAAGTGGGTGCTTTGACTAGTGTGTTAATGTGTGGGTGGGATATGGAGAGATGGAGGCAGGTGGGGCTGCATCACGAAGGGACGCAAAGGCCATATTGGTGAACTTGCTTCTTATTCAGAGGGTCATAAGGAGCCCACTGTGAAAGGGATGGTGACTCCTGGTTTCTGCACAGATGGAAACTTCGGTTAGCAGTCTGGGAGAATGGGCAGGCCTTAATAGTGACTGGCGGTGGAAGGTGGAGAGACGGCTGTGAGGAGTAGAGGCAAATCTGAGGAGCGTTGGATGATGGTGCTGTTCACGGAGGTAAGCCAGGAAGAGCAGACTTGGGATAAAAGTCGAGTGTTTAGGTGGACCATCTCTCCTGTAGCAATTTAAACATTTGGAGGAAGGAAGGATTGCTTCAGCTCATAACTGGAGGAAAGTCCATCATGGCAGAGAAGACATGGCAGCAGGTGTGAACAGCAGGGAAGACATGGCAGCAGGTATGAATGGCAGGGAAGACATAGCAGGAGGTGTGAATGGCAGGAGACATAGCAGCAGGTGTGAATGGCAGGAGACATAGCAGCAGGTGTGAATGGCAGCATTGAAGACATGGCAGCAGGTGTGAATGGCAGGGAAGACATAGCAGCAGGTGTGAACAGCAGAGAAGACATGGTGGCATTAAAGACATGGCAGCAGGTGTGAACGGCAGGGAAGACATAGTAGCAGATGTGAACAGTAGAGAAGACATGGCAGCAGGGAAGACATGGCAGCAGGTGTGAATGGCAGGGAAGACATGGCAGCAGGTGTGAATGGCAGGGAAGACATGGCAGCAGGGAAGACATGGTAGCAGGTGTGAATGGCAGGAGAGACATGGCAGCATGTGTGAACAGCAGGGAAGACATGACAGCAGGTGTGAATGGCAGGAAAGACATGGCAGCAGGGAAGACATGGTAGCAGGTGTGAATGGCAGGGAAGACATGGCAGCAGGGAAGACAGGGCAGCAGGGAAGACATGGCAGCAGGTATGAATGGCAGGAGAAACATGGCAGCATGTGTGAACAGCAGGGATGACATGACAGCAGGTGTGAATGGCAGGGAAGACATGGCAGCAGGGAAGACATGGTAGCAGGTGTGAGGCTGCTCATAAGATTTCATTCATAATCAGAAGACAAAAGTCATGAACACTTCTGTTGGTTCAAGACCCCAGCCCACTGAACAGCGCTGTCCTAATCAAGGTAGGTCTCCCACCTCCGTTGGTCTAGTTTAGATAACCTCTCACAGATGTGCCCAGAGACTTGTTTCTATGGTGATTAAATCCTATCAACTTGCCAATTAAAATAAACCATCACACAATTAAATGTTTGGTGAGCAAATATACTCTACAGGCGAGCCAGCCTATAAGAGGAAATCAAAGCCACAAAGGCATTGTAGCTTTCTAGAAAACTCCACCGCCTTCCTGCACCCATGTTTTGTATTCCTATAACAAAATGCCAGAGGTGGCTGACGGCATAAAGAGGAGAGGTGTATTTGCCTCACTCTCCTGGCAGTTGGAAGGCATGGTGCCTGTGTGGACTCAGTTCTGGTGAGGGTCTCATGGCACAGGACAGCTGGTTGGAGCCTAAGCAGAGCTGGATCATAGAGGGCACCAGGAAGCAGGGTGAGCCGCAAGGGGCGGGGCTCACTTCCTTTAGAACAATGTTCTTGCAGAAGGAAAAGAGCCACAGGAGAGCTTCCTGTTGAGAGTACTCCACAATAACCCAAGGACATGCCACTAGCTCCCCCCATCCTAAATGTCTGCCACCACTCACTAGGGCCCCCTGGTACCAAGCTTCCAATCACCATGGCTGTCCTCTTGGGGACACCCTAACCACAATAGGGTGGTTTGGAAGTTTTCAGATAATTGAGAAGAGGGCCATGCCTAGGGAAAACCCCTAAGAAGCTTCTGACAGAAGGGTAGACAGAGGGAGAGGAGGCCAGGGAGGGGGTGGTCGAGTGTTAGAACTACTGAGGAAGGGCGGGGGGCCAAGCAGAGAGGGGCTTGCCAGGTCAAGTTCAATGTGAAATGACTGTGGGTTCAAGCTGTCTCTCCAAAGGAGAGTTCTAGGCACTAGTCCTGGTTATCTGTGAGTTGGCCTTAACTGGAAAAGGGTCATTACCATATATATCACTATTATATATACTATATATAACAATTAAAGTTATATATATACATATATGATATCACAAGATGTAATCAAGTGGACTTGAAGCCATGATGAGCCTCATCTAATGACTCATGTTGGACACAGGCTCACACACGGGCTGGGACTGTGCTTCAGTTGACATGAGTGAATCTCTGACTTCAATCCCAGGTACTGCAAGAACCAACTTTGGGGGCATCCACCTATAATCCCAGCATTTAGGAGGTAGAGACTTGAGAGGATCACCAGTTCAAAGTCATCCTCAGGTACATGGGATCCTGCTCGTATTTTATATATGATATATTTAATATTAATACATTTATATATGGTATATATTAAAAGAGGATATTAAAATAAGTAGAAGGCCCTGTGAAGAGAGAGACAGAGACTGGAATTCTAGCTCTAAGCCAAGGACTGCCAGAGAGGTTGTCAACAACCAGAAGGTCCTAATCTAGAACCATGGAGGGAGCTGCATCCTTCAGACCTGTGCACCCTCCACACTGTGCAAAAATAAATTTTGACTGTTTTCCGAAACCTGCTTGGGGCTATTTACCATAATAGCCCCAGGAAACTCATCCAGGAAGGGAAAGTGTCCACAGATTTTGCAACAAGGAAGTCACAAGAGGTCTGTTGAATGAAGCCTCAGTTCCACAGCAAGGGAGCTCCAGGCAGGAGAGGGCCAGCATGGCTAATGATGGAAAAGGAGATAGACCTCAGGCAGCTCTCTCAAGCAAGAGAAGATTCAGATCTTGCCAAGTAGGTGAGATTTATTTTAAAAAGCTAATTAACACGTTCCTCACCTCATGCGGTTCTGTTTTTGTGTGTGTGGCTGGTGAGAATGCTGAGATCAACTGTTTTAGCAGATATCGCATTGGTAACACGGCTTCATTAGCCAGCCGCCATGCCTTGAGTGCTTCAGAACCCTTTATCGAGTTTAGCTGAAAAGCCACACCACCTACTGACCCGTGTTTTCCCATCGCCATCCTCCCCCTGCCCTAGATTCTAGGAACCACTATTCCACTTTCTTCTTCTGAGTTCAACCAGACTGAACACCCAAGTGAGATCATCCGTTTGCTTTTAAGTGCTGGCTTATGTTACTTAGGACGAGTGTACCTCCAGGTTCATCCATGTTGTTTGAAATGTCGGGATTCCTTCTTTGTTCTGCAGACACATACCCATGTACGCATGCCCCCACACAGGCATATGATGCCGTCTTTATTCATCTATCTGTTGGTAGGTGTTATGTTAGGTTTTTTTCCCTGTTGCTATGGCAAAATACTCTTACAAAAGCCGCTTAAGGAAGGGAAGGTTTGTTTTGCTCACGGCTGAGGGTACAGCCAGCTCATCATGCCGGGGAAGTCACGGCTGCAGGGGCTGGAAGCAGCCAGTCACACTGCATGGGCAGTCAGGAGCAGAGAGCAAGGATGTTCGCCAGCTGACTCTCTCCTTCTGGTTCTGTTCCTGACCCCTGCCTGTGGAACCGTGCTACCCACATTTAGGGTATGGCTGGTTAGCCTTCTTCCTGCCTGGTTAACCTCATCTTCATAAAGCCTCTCAGACAGTCCCAGGTTTGTCTCCCAAGTAAATCTTGAGCCTGTCACGTTGGTGACCACAGACACTCGGGTTAATTCCACAGCTTGGCTATAGCAGACAATGTCACAGAGAACAGGGAAGCACAGCTATCCTTTGCATAGTGACATCATTTCTCTTGAATCCATGCCCAGGAATTTGGGATTTCTGGATCACACAGTAGCTCCATCTTGATTCTTGGATGACTCCCTACTCATTCAGAAATCACAAGTTTAACATATTCTTTCAACCACTTATTTCTCTTCGACTTTTATTTTAGGTAGAAAGATAGGAAAATTTCTAGTTTCTTGCTGGAGCCTCAGAAAATTCAACTTGTTTGACCTGTGTCTGTCCTGGGAAATTGCAGTTGTGCTGGTTAGTTTCACTGTCAGCTTGACACAAATAGAATAAACCTGGAAGAGAGTCTTAAGGAGGAGCTAGATGAGTTAGCCGGTGGGCATGTTTTGACTGTTCATTGATGCAGGGAAATGCGTCCCACAGTGGGCAGCACCATTCCCTAAACAGCGTTCCCGAACAGTATAAGAGAGGAGGAAGCTAGCTGAGGGAAGCAAGCTCTCAACAGTGGATTGGTATGACAGACTCGATTTCCCTGAAATGATAGAATATAGTTTGGAATTAGGCTGAATAAATCCTTTCTTCCTTATCATGTTGTTGGGTTTTTTTTTCTTCCTTCAAGGTATTTGTCGTAGCAACAGAAATGAAGCTAGGATAGTAATCAAGCTACATTTCGTCCCAGAGCTTGGATGAGGCTAAACATTTGCATGAAATTTACCTTCTGTAAGCAACAGTTCACAATAACTCTGTGCTGACTGACACACCAAACAGTCTGCCATGACTGACCACAGTCCTAATTGGCTTAAATGCTCATGAAGCTTCATTCCTGAACTGATCAATACTTACACGAAGCTGTGCATCCCGAACTGATCAATGCTTACACGAAGCTGTGCATCCTGAACTGATCAATGCTTACACGAAGCTGTGCATCCTGAACTGATCAATGCTTACACGAAGCTGTGCATCCTGAACTGATCAATGCTTACACGAAGCTGTGCATCCTGAACTGATCAATGCTTACACGAAGCTGTGCATCCTGAACTGATCAATGCTTACATAAAGCCTTCACCTATGAGCTGTTGTCCTCCGTGGTAGCTGTTGTATCCCACCGAGGAGAGTGGGAGATGGCTGTCTTATTTGTCTTTATCCTCATATTATCTACCAAGCTAGATTTGATACACAGGTGGGACATCAAGGAATGCCTTCCCAGCACTGGGAAGGTAAAAGCAAGACAGTCAGAAGTTCAAAGCTATCCTTGGCAATACAGCAAGTTTTGAGGTGGGCCTGGGCTACACAGGACATTGTTTTAAAACAAAACAAAAATAAAAAGCAATAATAAAACCCTATTCCTGCCTATACAGGTCCACGGTAAGTTGTGGGACTCCTGCCCCTTCCTTTCTACATATACGATGTATAGACCAAGCCACACCCTACACTCTAATTGATGAATATTTAAATACTCAAGTCTTAAGGTAAGCACACTTAGGAAGGCGAATCCATTGCCAGGACATTGTGTAATGCACCTGTAAACTAATTTTAGATTAGTCTGTTTGGCATGGTCTGTGAGAGGGACTTCTGTCAGTGTAGAGAGATCAGAACCAATACTTGCTCATGGTAACTCACATACCCTCGAAGCATACAGAACCATGGATACCAAGAAAGGAATAGTCCTCCATTTTGCAGACTAAGTAATTCTCTTTCCAATTATACTGGAGGAAGCTTGGAACTTAACCTTATGCTAATACGCCAGTCTTGTCATGGCCAACTGTTCTTTCTGGTCTAGGTACCCCCCTCTTTGTTTTCTGAGACAAAGTTTCTCTATACAACAGCCCTGTAACTCACTTTGTAGACCAGGCTGGGCTTGAACTCAGAGGGATCCACCTGCCTCTGCCTCCCGAGTACTGGGATTAAAGGCGTGTGCCACCACTGCCTGCCCAGCTAGGTTATCTCTCTTACAGTTAACCTGGGAGATCCAATTTTCTGTCAAGGTGACACAGGACAAATGTGTTCCTGTGAAAACAGGCCTTGGGTGGTGCTCCTTCTGTTGGGCATAAGGATTGTTGTTCTCAGGGGAAGTCCTGATTCTGACTCTCAGGTTTGGGACTTGATGCCACGTCAAACATATCCTGGCCTCAGGTTCCTCTTTTATAGAAATAGGACTGTAGACCAGAAGGTTCTGGGGATGTCTTGAGCTCTGAATTCCATGCTATGGAAATTTTGGTGATTTTTTTTTATTGCAATCCCCCACTTTTTTTTTTTTAAGACAGCGTTTCTCTGTGTAGCCCTGGCTGTCCTGGAACTTGCTCTGTAGACCAGACTGACCTAAAATTAAGAGATTCACTTGCTTTTGCCTCCCGAGTGCTGGGATTAAAGGTGTGTGCCACTGCCTGACTGCAATGTTTGCTTCTTAAATCATTCAAGAAAGAGGAAAGGCATGTGGAGATGGTTAGTATTCTATTATTTTTCTATGGTGTCATAGCTAGCTTTAACTGTCAGATTGACATAGACTAGTGTCATCTGAGAAGGGAGTCTTAATTAGGGAATGCCCAGATCAGGTTGGCCTGTGGGTATGTCTGTTGTGGTGGTTGCCTTGATTGTTAATTGATGTAGAAGGCTCAGCCCACTGTGGGTGGCACTATTCCCTAGGCAGGTGGTTCTGAGCATAAGAAAGCTAGGTAAACCTGAGCCTGGGGGAGAGCCAGCTAGCCAGCAAGCCTGCTGTCAAGTTCCTCTTTGAGTTTCTGCTTGACTTAAATGATGAACTATGATCTGGAAGTGCAAACCGAATAAATCTTTCTTTCCCAGGTTGCTTTTGGTAAGAATGTTTTATCACAGTACAGCAACAGAACCCAAACTAGAACTCATGGTGGAGGTATATTGAGGGTGAAAACAGACTAAATGTTCAAAGAGAAGGAGAAGGCTAAGGAAATTATGGTAAATTAGTCATTTCAGTAAAATGCTATTCAGAAATCAAGGGGATGTTTATGAATGGAACCTGTTTTCTCAATGAAAAAGGCAGAAGATAAAGGATCTTTTTGCTATGATCATATCTATCCAGAAAATATACAGGAACATGTAAAAATTTAGAAGGGACGACTGAAAGTGGAAATAGTTGATATAAAAGCACACAGATATTTTCTTACTTCTGGAGACAAGTATTCAGTATATCCTGGGTTTCTCATTAGGTGCTTCATTTAGTAAATTATCTAAGGTAGGCTGATGACTTTGAGGGCTGTGAATGCTGGGAAAGAGCGGGGGAGAATTGACTCTCTAGCAGGCTGGGTCCTAAGCCCTCTGCTCTGTTTTGCACTCCACCTATGGACAGGGCTGGAAATGGATGTGCTGTCCAGCTACACTGGACTGCCTTTCCCCCTTGCCCACCTCCCCTCGTTCCTCCTCTTTATCTTTCTCTGCCTTCTCTCTTCCTCTTCCTATTTTCCTTCTTTTTCCTTGTCTTTATCTCTTTCTTTGTCTTCATTATTTATGTTTGCCTCAATTTACACTCAATGGAATACACAGCTGTAATATACACTTTCCAATTTTGATGAATGTCTGCAACACTGTAATCAACCCTCTGACCAAGGGAATCAAGACCAAATATTTCTACACTTCCATAGAACTCCTCTTATCTCTTTCTGGCCAATCACCTGGTCCTAGGCAACACATACTGTGAATTCTACCAACATAGATAAGTCTTACCCATTCTAGATCTTCGTATAAATGGAACCACACAGATATGCATTGGGGTTTTCTCTCTGTGTGCTTTGTTTTTAAAACAGGATCTACCAATTTAGTCCAGGTTTGTTTCAAACTTTTGATCACACACACACACACACACACACACACACACACACACACACACACAGACAGACAGAGAGAGAGAGAGAGAGAGAGAGAGAGAGAGAGAGAGAGAGAGAGAAGCTTTTTTAAGTCAACATACTGTTTTGGGGTCACCTGTGTTGTTATAGGGCATCAATAGCCTAATGCTTTTTATTCCTAGGTTGCCTACTCCTAAGGTCGTCTGTTGACTCCAAAGATGTCCAGATTTTAACCCCACAACCTGCAAATGTGCTTTGCAGAGGAGCTTTGCAGGCATGGTTACATTAAGGGAATTGGGAGAGATTTAAAAGGTTTTAAGAACTTAGACTTTTCTTGACAGTGAGATACGTCTGCTTCTTGCAGTTCAGAGAGGTGGCTGGAAAGAAACTTGTTATGGAATTTGCCTTCAGTATGACAAGGCTAGCCATTTGGGCAAGAAACTGCTCTTGCCTAGACTGCTTGATGGTATGCTGTATGAACTGGATATGCAGGACCCACAAAAAAATGACTGCCAAACTTGCCTAAAGAAGGTGAGACAGTCCTTCAGGGTTCCTGTTTCATGAAAGAGTCTGCTGGATACAATGGGCCTGTAGGCTGAAGATGAGTGCTGCAACATTGCAGGAGAACTGTGGGTGACTGTCCAGGCAGCGAGATGCCTCTGTCAATTCTCGAGTTTTGGAAGTTGCTTTAAATGCACTTCCTGTTTATTTAGGTAATATTATATTCTTCTGAGGTCTTTGATGGAGTTGAAGACAGATAGTTATAGTTTTCCTTAGTTATGATAAAAGATAAACTAGATATAAAACTTTCCAGATACAAATAGACTAAATATTGTAATTCCTGCTTGATACCTGTTTTGTTATATGTAATTTTACTATGTAAAAGTTAAAACCTTCCTTTTTATTTAGACAGAAAAGAGGAGATATGATGTGGGAGTCACCTCTGTATGCTATGAATATGTTTTATTACCATTGGTTAATAAAGAAGTTGCTTTGGGCTATGACAGGGCAGAATAAAACCAGGTGGGAAATCTGAACAGAGATGTAGAGAAAGAGTAGGCAGAGTCAAGGAGACGCCATGTAGCTGCAGAAGGAGACAGATTCTAGAACCTTTCCGGTAGGCCACAGCCTTGTGGTGATATATAGATTAATAGAAACGGGTTAATTTAAGATATAACAGTTACTTAATAAGAAGCCTGAGCTAATAGGCCAAACAGTGTTGTAATTAATATAGTTTCTGTGTGATTATTCAGGTCTCAGAACCGGCAACAAAAGCGCAGTCTCTGCCTACAGGAGGGAAGGTTGGCTCGGCTTAATCACAGGGATCTTAAACACAATCCCAAGTAAGTGGGGCAGAGGGAGTCTTGACTGGGGAAGAACAGTAGGCAGGTGGAAGAGACCGGCTTTAGGAAGCTGTGAGTGGCTGGAAAGGCAAGGGAAGGGCTTCTCTTCTAGACCCTTCAGAGGACTCAGCTTTGCTGATGCCTTGGCTGCGGCCGAGTGAAATTTGGTCCAGACTTCTGACCTCTAGACCCACAGGAGAATACATGCCTGCTGTTTTAAACCGTAGGTCTGTGCAGTGTATCACAGCGACAGCACGAGGGGACTATGATTCCGTATGCGGAGATGCTTCAAGTTGTCTCTCCGTTCTCTTCTTGATGAACTTGGGTGCTGCTTGGGACTCTTACAGATAAGGTTGGTAGGAGGATTCTTTGTGGATTTGTTTGTTTGGATCTTAACTCTCTGTGTAGCTGAGGGTGACCTTGAACTCTTGTTCCTCCTACCTCCCTCACAGTAATGCTGGCTTTACAGGTCTGCTCCATCATACCTGGTTTATGTGATGCTAGGTTGGAACCTGGGGCTTCATGCATGCTGGGCAGGCACTTTACCAACTGAGCCACATCCCCAGTACTGCTGGGGAGACTTAACATCAGTCCTCTTGTGGAAATGTTTTTATTTCTCTTAGATGAACGCACCCAGGAAGAGAACTATGGCAGTACGATCCAGGTGTCCCAATTTGTTGTACCATTTCATACTCAAAACTGAGACCTGACCATCTTTAGAAAAATTAAGAGGAAGACTGGGGTCTTTCACCCCAAACAGGAAGGATTGTGGGAATCAATTCCTAGTCCCTTCTACCAGAGGCTGGGTGAACTTCCAGAGTCCTCGGCTTGAACCCTAGTACATGTTCACACTTGGATGCTTTTCTCTTCTTCTTGAACAAAGCCCCCTCCCGTTCATTCTCTTCTCTCTGGCCCTGTGCTGTCTACGAGGACATGCTGTGCTCTGTGGGTGGGTGCCACAGTCTCGGTGACCCGGACAACCCAAGAGTCAGGAGACAGGGAGTCTAGACCTCAGGGTCCTAACAGGACATGGGGGAACAAGGACGCCGCATGCTGAGTGACTTTCCCTGGGGAGCAGTCAACCGTGTTATTCTGCAGTAAATGGAATTTTCTTGTCCCTCTAAGTAGAAAAGCACCTGGAGTTCAGATGCCTCCCACCACAGTAGTCGAGAAAACACTCAGAGGAAAGGACGTAGGAGAGAAAGGGTTTCCAAGGGTCCTGGTTTCTTGGGGGACCAAGGAACTATCTTGTTAATCTTGTTTTTGCGTGCACGCATGCATTTGGAGGTCAACATTATGTACCTCCTTCGTTGTTCTCCACCTTAGTTTTTGAGACAGGGTCTTTCTGAACCTGGAAGTTGCTGAGTCAGCTCGACTGGCTGACCAGAATGCCCCAGGAGTTCTACTCTCTCTGCCTCCTGAAAACTGAAACTACAGGCATGGGCCCATGTGGTTTGGCATTAGATACTTCTATTTTGTTTATGTGTGTGCTTGAGTGTATGTATGCACACCATATGTGTGCAGGAGGCAGCAAAAGTCAGAAGAGGGCATCAGGTCCCCCAGAACTGGAGTTACAGGCAGTTGGGAGCTCCCCTGTGGGTGCTGAGACCCAAACTCTGGTCCTCTGCAAGATCAGTGAGTGCTCTTATCCACAGAGTCCTGGCTCTGAGAATGGCATTAAAAAAAAAAAAAAGAGTTCTAGGGACGAAATTCAGGTCCTTTTGAGCAGCAAACCCTGTCCAAAATGAGCCATCTCCCTGTCCCAATTTGCCTTTTGCTTTTTGACCTAAAGAAAATTTGTCACTTCTAATTCTCATCCTGAATTCCAGAGCTTTTCAGGGTTAAGCTAAAGAACAAAGATGTGGTTGTTTTCTGGATATAATCTTGAGATGAAGAATTTTGAATCCTGAAATGGAATTTGGGATTTGAGAATCAGGTGATTCATCCAAGAATCTTAGGTTTATTCAGGTCATTGATTCTTAATCCAGAAGGGATGCCCTCTTCTGACTTCCATGGACACCAGGCATGCATGTGGTACACAGACATGCATGCAGACAAAACACCACACACACGAAACTAAGAAAATGTCTCCCATCTCTTGCCATTCATGGAACCTATATAATAATACCTTGCACAGCAAATAAGCTCCCAAGTCTACCTCCTGGCATAGAGTCTGCTGCCATCTGGCACCCCATGTGAGTTGCTCGTGTGGCCTGTGGGATACGCTCAGAACACTGAGAATGGAAGACCACCATGGTTGCTTGAACTTAGCACCAAGGAGAACTGTCCTTCACCATACCGGCAGGACTTACCCATCCATTTGGTGAGTCTTAGCTTGGCATCAGTTATGACGGCAGTGACCACACTGGCTCCCCTGGTGGGCCTGTATGGATGTTGTCTTGAGAGCCCTCTGCATGCACTGGGCATGTCCTTCTGCTTGTCCTGTACATGGATTGTTCTTGAATGAGAGCTTATGTGTGGATGGGTACATGCTGGTACTCTGAATGCTTAGAACAAGCTCTCCAATATGTGGGGTCCCCATGGGAGGGCCAGTGCATTGCCAGGTAAAGGAAGTAACTTGAACAAGCCCCCAGCTTATGCTAAGAGAGAAACGGAAAGTGTGTGGGGACCTGGCATGAAAGTGCCACCCTAGGGTACAGATGATCTTCTTTCTTTGCGCATCCTTCTGTGTTGGACTCATACCAACCCCAGCCATTTGTGGTGCCAAGCACAGTACATAGGCTGCCTTCATCATGCCTTTGTCTTCTCATGACACCTGGAAGGGGAGGAGGGGGGTGGGTGGGGCAGCCTCTTCCAGGTGCCACCTTTGCCCTTTATTTTTCAAGCTGGGCAAGGAAATGTGAGTGTTGTGTGGGTTTTGGGCATGTTCTTTGGCTGAGTCAGCATAGAAGTCAACAAACATCCTGTGGAAACCACGGCGTGCCAGAGCCATGGTGTACCAGAGCCACGGTGTGCCAGAGTGTTGTGAAAAGAAGGAGGAGGAGGAGGAGGAGGAGGAGGAGGAGGGGAAGGAAAAGAAAAGAAGAAGAGGGAGGAGGAGGAGAAGGAGGAGGAGGAGAAGAGGCAGTATTTATTTGGTAGGGAGATAAGGGTAAAAAGAGAGCATCTTCCCTTGCTGAAACCTGTCTCTATCATCTGGAAGGTGGAAGATGCTACTTGCTGCTTCCCAGGGCACTGATGAAGGTAAAGGGGACCTGGTAGGGTAGAGGAGGTGTCTTGTTCTCTGTCAAGGACTCTATGAGTACAGGTGATTGACAGAAAATGGCACCCTGTGGGGAGCAAGGTAGGGCTCCCCAGGAGAGAGGTGCACAATGGGGCCATGTGTTTACTGAAGAAGTGGAAGGTTCTACCTGGCGGGAAAGTTGTACCTAGTGCAGAAGTTCCCTCCCAGCTTGCTTTCTCTTGCTATGATAAACATCGTGACCAAAAGAAGCTTGGGGAGGAGAAAGTTTGCTTTACCACATCCTCATCACAGTCCATCCCTGAGGGAAGTCAGGGCAGGGACTCAAGCTGAGCAGAGGAAGGTACCATGGAGGGGTGCTACTTACTGGCTTGCTCTCCATGGCTTGTTCAGCTTGTTTTTTCATATGACCCAGGACACCCTGCCCAGGGGTGGCACTACCCACAGTGGGCTGTGCCTTCCCGTATCAGTCATTAATTCAGAACATACCCCACAGACTAGCCCGTAGGCCAGTTCGTTGGAGTCATTCTCTTAATTGAGGTTCCCTCTTCCCAGATGACTCCGAGTTGACAAAAATCAAACTTGCTCACATTCATTTGGGGAACACCCAGTGGGCAAGCTACCTAGTAGAAGGGTGTACTTAGCTAGAACGTTATGCCCAGGGAAACATTAGTACCCTGGAAAGAGATGGTACCCAACCCATGGAAAAGGTGGTACCTAGTGGGCATACGGGCCTTGGAGAAGCTCACCACCTGACTTGGGTTGTGAAGGCCTGGCAGCAGAAGTCAAATCAGAAACAAAGAGACAAATTGCACAGTCCTTCACATTTAAATAAAAAAGCAGCAGGATGCCCCAAGCCTTCAGTCCCCTGCCCATGGTTAGGACTCTTAGAGTATCCGTTTGTCCACATGGGTTTTCGATTTCTGCCAGGGAACACTGGTTAAAATTCAAGACAACATTTCTGGATCAAACTGTTCTCATATTTCTCTGTTGGAAATACCTTTAATTCCTGAAGGCAATGTTTCAATTTCCCGCATGTCCCGTCACATGCTGGAGAGTAATAAAAGCCCTGCCATCCTCTTCCTGCCTCCCACTCCCCGTGTTTGGAAGGCTGCAGGGCACACATGGCCTTTCCATCAAGGAAGATAGCCCTGCCTCTGTTCCCTGAACCTCCCTCTGGACTGAAGTAGGGGGTTCTGGTCAACTACAGCTCCTAGCTATTTGGGAGACATCGTGAGAAAGAAGTGGACAAGTTATGGTAGAATAAGAGCCACTGTGCTTTCTTAGCAGTTGCTGTGCCCCAGGGCTTGTACAGATGGCCTGGGGGCCAGTTTGGATCTGGATCTGTTCATTCTCCCGTTGATCTTCATTGATCCATCCCTGACCCGCCACGCACTCACGTTTGTGTCTGTGGGGCTGTTCTCTGGAAGGTACATTTCAGCTGTTGAAATACTGTAGCTACTGTCACATGGTTTGGCATCTAGCCATTATACAGACACTTCTCAGCCTCCTTGAGGGCCTATGTCCTACCTGATTGGTCAGTAGCTATTGTTGCATTTACTGGTGAAGAGTTGTGATTTCAATTTGTGGGGTAATATACCATCACCACACATGTGGTGGTGGGTGCCATGCCTTCCTCTATCTGGAAATGCCCCCCGTCCCTGGGTTCTTTCAGGATGAAGTCATCCTTAACTACCATGTTTGAATGACTAACAAAACCAGGTTTAGAGAAGAAATCTATTGGAATGACACCAAGATCCAAGTAATATCCGCAGTCTTCTTGGTCCCAAGAACAATTCAACCCAAGAAAATCAACAGATATATGGCTTTAGAAAAAGATGAAGCTGTATAGTAAAACAGAGGTCATCTGGCCCTGTAGCAGGTCAATAAGGGTTGCTTCTTTCTCTTTGATAGTAAACATGCCTGGGGTTGTTGTCTAGTTGTAGAGTCTGAGGACACAGTGGAGGTCAAGCTGAGAAAGGTTGTCGGTCTTCTTTGTTATATCAAACCCAACAGAGGCTGGGCTATGTACAGAGAAAAGAGCTTTATTTGGCTTAGAGCTTTGGAGACTGAAAATCCAAAATTGTATGTCTGTGGGTGAATAGCTCAGTGGGAAGGCCTTTGGCAGCAAAATGGGGTTTCTCTAGGGGACCTCTTGACAGACAGCATCATGGCAAAAGTATGAGAGAGATCAACATAGCAAGGAAGGGGATGGGGCAGGCAGAGATTTAGCACAGGCCTTAGATTTACTGCACCCTGACTTCAGTTAGCCATGTTCAACGTTAGCTTCTGAAAGGAATCTAAAGGAGATGCTGGGGCATGGCTCAATCAGTAAAGAGCTTGCCTTGCATGCATGAGGCTCTGAGTTCAATTCCCAGTACCCACATGACATGAACAGTTAGCCACGATGATGCTCACTTGGAATTCCAGTGAGGGGAAGCAGGGGAAGGGGGAAAGTTCTACCCTGGAGCTCTCTGGGTAGCCAGTCTGACCTACCTGATGAACCTTGGACTAGAGAGAGATGACTTGTCTCAAAGGAGGTAGATGGCATTCTTGGGGGCAACACTTGAGGCTGTACTTCAATGTATTAACGCACAGTTATATATGTGCACAAACCACACAGATAAACGTGCACTAAAGAGAAGCTTTAAAAGGAAACCAAGGCTAAAAAAATAAAGGGGGAAAAGTAACCTTGTTTGTAGAAAATTTTCAGGCACCCACAAAAAATATAGAAGATTGATACATAAAAATCTGTTGCTATCTACATGCTGGTGATGAACGATGCCAACATGAAACCAAGAAACACAGTTCCATTTGCAATGGCTTCCCAGACCATCTGAGAGATGAACGTAACAAAAAGAGTGAGAGGCTCTCATGCTGAGAACAATCTGGAATTAAAGGGTGTGACCAAAAACAACAACAACGAAAACCAAAACCAAACAAAGAAAAAAATCGGGGAGACACTGATGTCTGTGTCCTGGAAGATGACGACATTCCTCTAGCTGGTGTTCAGAAATTGACAAGGTGGTTGATCTCACAGTGCATATGGACCCACACATGAGCTAAAGCACAGGGGACCCACACTAGCTAAAATAACCCTGCCAAAGAAGACAGAAGTGAGAGAGCTCACGTGGGGTTACAGACAGTTGGGAGCTACCTGACGTGGGTGCTGGGAACTGAACTCCGGTCCACTGGGAGAGTGGCGATTGCTCTCAACTGCTGAGCCATCTCTCCAACCCCTCAATTTTAATTTTTTAAAAATAGCTCACAGGGTGAGTTTCCCACATAGTTCATTTTGGTTAGTTCTCCCTGCTCCCCCAGTATCTCCCCGTCCCACATCTACTGTTTCCCTTTGTTCCCAGCATTCCCTGCTTCTACTTTGTCCTCTTGTCTTTCTGACTTCCGTCAGCTTCTTTATCTGCATAGTGCAGCTGAGAGTATCTCACCATGGTGGTATCAGAAAGTTTAAATCAGATACATTGTGTTTTTTGAAATATTGCATATATCAGAGTCAGCCCTCAGTAAATGTTGGCCGTTATTATTACTGTTATGAAGATATTTGATGCTTTAATTCTGATTCTTTTTTCACTTGGTTAGAGTATATCCTTGGGTGATATTCTCAGAAAGAGAAGACGAACGACTCATTCTTCTTGATAGCACCCCCTATTTTTTCCTTTGATAATCATGTGTGATCCCTAGTGAGCATCCAGGACATGTAAATTATTATATTTAGTACTTGCAAAAATTTCCCTTCCTTGTTATTTTAGTTCAGGCTCATCTTCACGGGATTTACTCTTGAAATAACTTTTTTGGAAAGGATGTAGGATGTATGCAATCTGACTCTTGGCCCAACCAAACTTGTTTTTCTTTTCTGACCACACCCAACTTACAGCTTGGCTAGGAACAGGGTTCTAGGATCTTTCAGAACAAGGTTTCAGTCTTCCCGTTTGATGAGTATTTCCACATCCGTCCTCAACTTCGAGTCCTTTTTTTCTGATCTGTAAGTGGAAAGGATTCTCCTCAGTCTTAGGGCCAGCAGGTTGGCATGTTCTAGGGGCCATCTTTGGTGCTGCCTCCTCTTGGATGGGTCCACTGATGCTAATCAAGTGTTTCTTTACTGTGGAAAATTTTTACTTGTTGGCGTATGCCTTTCCTCTGGTGGATTATTGTCTATTGCTTCTCAACGTGTGGGGCAATATTTCGGGGGCACATATCAGCCATCCTGCAGATTTACATTATGATTCATGACAGTAGAAAAATTACAATTATGAAGGTTCAATGAAATAACTTTCTGATTGGGGGGTCGCCACAACATGAGGAACTGTGTTAAAGGGTCGCAGCGTCAGGAAGGCTGAGAACCGCTGGTCTATTGTAACTCAGTCAAGTGGCTGACTCATGGGCTCTCCTCCTGTCTCATAGTTGAGTTTTGAGATGCCCATTTCTTTGGTTTTCATTTTTGGAGATTTTGGCATTTTTAGTTACTTATATACTGAGTTTCCAAGTTCCTCATTTGGTTTTTTAGGGCTCCTGTTGAGAAGTTATTTTGATATACTTTTAAAAAATCCAAGATACTGTCTTCATGTTGACAGCTTGCTTTTTAGTGTAAAATCTTCCCCTAGAACGAGGAGGATGAAAACTAGAATATTTTAAGTTCCTGAATGGTTTTAGCAGCTTTCTTGAAGTCTTTATATGTTACCACCCCCCTGACTCTCCTCATGGGTTAACCTCCCAAGTCACACCAGTGTGTGCACTGAGGAATAGATAGGACTCCTGGGATTGTCTTTTAACTCAGTATATACACTGTGTTGTGCCTGGGCAGGATTTATCACTTGTGATAAAACGCTGTGAGCCTTCATAGTTCCAGTGAGAAGACGTCTTTATGCATATTTTCATTTCATTGTGCTTATTTTTAGCCGATTACGGCCTCACAGTTTCACTTCCACCGTGTAAACACAGTAGATTCCCATCCTCATTTTTGCAACAGGGGAGTGCATGGGGCTCCCTAGGGGAAAGGGGGTACTCTCTCTGTGCAGGGCTTTACACATGCGTGTTTTCAGGTGAGCCCTTGGTGCAGCTCCCAGCATGGCCTTCCGTCATATTAAAACAGCCTTGTTCACACCACCTGGTGCGGTCATTGCTCAGCTCTTCTCTAGGTAGCCATATTGTTGAGATTTCCTGGGTGTCGCTTCCCTGTTACATCGAGAAGACACAATCTCAGGGGACTTCCAGGTCTTCTGGATTTTAAGTCTTTCTGCTCCCTCTCTTATTATGTCCTCTGAGCCTGAGGTGTGTCAGCTGGGACTGGGCACCCTACAGTCAATTGTTCTCTGTGTTTTGACAAGTTGTGGCTTTCTTTCTACAATGCTCTCTTTTTGTTACAAAAAGAAACTTCTTTGGTAAGGAGCACATGTCAATGTGGATGGGAGAAATCTCACAGGGCCCCACTTCTGGATGAACTAAGACAGTTAACCAGCCCCTTAAATCCACTAGTGGTCAGCAATAAAACCATATACATACAAACAACACTAAATGGATGTAACAGGTTGTATTTATGCATTTATTCATATATATAAACAATAATTAGAGAAAAAGACGTCATGAACTTGAGAGAAAGGGGGCATAGGAGAGGCTGGATGGAACAGAGGGAAGGGAGAATGTAACTATATTTTAATTAAAATAAAAATAAATTAATAAAAAGGTATTTTTCTTACATTCTCTTTTATGACATTTCAGTAGCATTGAATTTACACTTACTATAGCATTACTCAGTATCTGAGTCTTGGATTTTTTTACTTGAGTATTTATATATATGGAAAATGTAGAAATGTCTATTTTGTCTTTAATTCTAGAGAGCACATCGTTTGGGGAGGGAGCAACCAAACAGCAACAGAGTGGACTTGAGGAAAACAGATTACCTGGACTGGTAGAGAACTCAGAGATATTATTTAAAACTTTCTCTTCAAGAAAACTATCTCTTCAAGAAAGCTCAAAAGTTTCAGCAGAGCTGTTTTGGTAAATATTTATAGGCCTATTGACGGAAGATATGACGTCAGACTGTCAAAGAACCTTTCAAAGCCTTCTATGTAAAGCATGGGAGGTAGGGGGTCAGAAGGGAATGCAGATGTGCAAAGAACGTCACCACACTGTGCAGTAAATACAATTCCACAGGTAAACACAGGTGCCTGTGTCACAGAGGAGGAGGAGGGGACCCAACGGCGCTGAGGGAAGGTGTTAGCAGTTGGTGGAGCTGGGAAGAACAAACAGCACCCACAGGAAGGACACAGAAGGACACACAAGGTGGAGGAAGGGACTGGCCAAAGGCAATAAAGCTCACGTGAGCATGAGCCAGGGGGCTACAAGGAAAGGCTGAGTGCTTAGCCATGGAAGGGTCGTTCCTGTGTTACTTCAAGCATCTTTGGAGAGTTCTCCATATCTGCTGTCCCCCCCTCCCCCCACTGTAAACATGTGCTGCACATGTGAAGCCTGTGTGGACCTGGAGTATGATGCTCCAGCACCCCCTTGTTCTAGGATTTTAAACGGGAAGACAATCTGATCATACTGCACGTCTGAAGGAGCCACAGAGCAGGCGAGGGAAGCCCCAGGTCAGCAGTCGCATGGAGGCTGTAGGAACACCTGCGTGGGCCCTGGAGTGAGGCGGCTGGGAGGAGGGGAGGGGTCCAAGAACGTTTTTTGGTACTTCACTGGATGGTGCTCAAGTCTAGCAGTTTTGCACACAGCTAGTGTGAGGACCAGGAGGTGTACTCTCAGACTGGAAGTGTTGTGACCAGTATACAGGGAGACACTGGGTTCCTAGGACTTCTCAGGCTGTGCTGTATTAGGAATATCCTGGTAGGGATATCTAATGGTCAGTACAGTGTGCTGGGACCCAGGCAGGGAGCGTGGCTTGGGAGAAGAACGGCTCTAGGTCCTGGTAGCGATGCAAACCAGACAGACCAGAGCTCAGGGAAGGAGACTCCAACACAGGTCCTGAGGTGGTCCTGGGGACAAGTGGAAGTGCCCAGCAGCGGTGGCCAATGCTGCCTGGCTAGTAATCACTAGTCGCAGGACTACCATTATGGTTTGAGGGAGCTGCTCTCAGATACAAAGGGACCTTTATTTCACCTCGTGGGGTGAAAGAGTGGTGGAGGAGGAGGTAGCCTGTCGAAAAGATAACACTCAGATTAGAGCAAGGCAGGAGGACATGTTAGATCCAGCAGGGAGTGGCGCCCAGTGTGGGGCAGGGTGAAATAGCCTCCAGGTCCGGGATGGGGCAACTCCAGGTCCACCTTTGAGTAACTTTCCATGCCTGCCACCTCTTAGCTTCTCTGCATATTGTACCTCCAGGGTCCCGGCCTTCACCTGCCCTTGCCTGCAGAGCAGGAACCTTCCTCTCTGGCGCTGGAACCTTCTGCCAGGCACTGGGGCAGCCAGCGGTGTGGTGTGGAACCGCTCAGCAGCTCCTTCTTTGCCCAAGGGCAAGTGCCCGTATAGATTCATGACTCACTCTTTTGGCGCAGGGCCCCACACACAAGGCAGGCAGTACCAGTCATCTCTGCTTCCTCTTCCTGTATCTTTTCACCTTTTACCTAGCCCTGGAGAACTTCTATTGCTATATTCTAGATACTGAGAAAGTTAGGATCCTTGCTGTTCAGGCCTCAGCTTCACCCAGTTCTTAGACCTGCTCTCCACAGACGGTAGCCTTTACGGGGAGGGGTCAGGAGGGTCACCACAGGTTGGAGGGTATTCATTAGCTGTAAACGGGAGGATGGAAGAGGTATGACCTTAAATTTCCAAAATCAAGGGAAAAATTAAGTAGTATTTTTTTTCCACAGTGGTTAAAAACATAGCTATGGTGGTTAATTAAGGACATAAATATTGGGCCGGAGAGCAAGTGTGGGAGGTGGGGCGGGGGAGCATTCTCAGAAGGTGAGAGTGCTGGGTAATCCCCCAGTGGGTTGCAGGTCAGTTCCTAGCACCCATGCAGGGCAGCTTGCAACCACCCACAATTCTTCTGGTCTCTGAGGGCACCCATAGATATTATGATGAATAAAATAAGTCTCTAAACAGAAAAGAACATAGACATTCTTATAATTAGCTAACAAAGGAAAACATGGAATTAGAAAAATATGTGCAGTATGATTACAATGACATAAATAAACGTATCCATGGTTAAGTCTTGAAGAAAGGTCTAGAATGCCAACACTGGTTATGCTCAGATTGTGGCATATGTTAGCTTTTCATCTTGTTAACTGTCTGTGATGTGACTATGCATCTTATAACAGAAGAATGTACGTAATAAAATAATAATTTAAAATGTAAAAGTCTAGTTGAACTGGTCGGGTCTTTTCTGGGATTTCTGAGCTCAAGGCTGGCCCCGGCTTGCCCTCGGTCCTTGTCCTATTTCTTTTCACTCCTGGGGCCCATCAGTCCACCTGGAGACGCTGAGGGCAGGGCCACTCTGGAATCCAGGCCCTGCTCCCTGGGGTGGGGCACATGGGCCTCAGCTTGGGATACTGGCTCTTAAAATCTAAGGAAACAATTAAATCAAGACTTGACAGCTTTTCACTCAGTGAGAGAACGGGAAGCTCCCCGGAAGCGCTGGAGGCCTATTTCCCACAATGCGCTCCTGAGGACGGTTCAGAAAGCTCCAGAATACAGATTTTGGGGGTATGGTCATTCTGGGACCTACAGGCCACAAGGCGGCAATGCCATGGGGGCCGAGTAAATTAAATTCTGATAGGCCAGACGGTCCAATTTAGGAGATTAATTAAAATAAAGAAATAGATAGGTCTGGTTCTTGAGGTAGGGACAGGCACCTACAAGTTGGTCTATTTTCTTATCTGCACAGATTGAATACAGGGCTTCTCACGGGCAGGGACCCCCGCCCCACATCCTTGCACAGAGGCAGGTGGGCAGTTTACTCTTTCTGGAATGATCCTTTGCATGCATGGGTGAAGAAATACCTTTGCCTCAGGAACAATGTAGGAGCGGTCTTCAGGAACTTGGAACCTAGGAATCAGACACGTGGGTGTGAGGTTTCCTCCATTTCTGGCCAGCTGGGTGGTTGAGAACAAAATACTGACGTGTTTCCAAATCCCAGCTCTCATTTTTCTTTCCCATGAGAAAAATAAGAACTCCCACCAAACCCTTCCAGGAGGATGGGAGAAGATGGCAATGAAGGGCCCGACTCCACCTGGACACAGGTTCCTCGTGCTCCCATACACTCTTCCTCTTAGGAAAGGACCGGAAGTTGTTTATCAGAGGTGACCCTGAAGGGCGAGCCCTGGCCAGCAGAAGGATAACTGGATACTCAATCCAAGCTGCTGAGATAGAGCCCTTAAATCTCATCGGCTTGTTGCATTTCTGTCCTCCCAATCCCTGGAGTACGGCAGTGGAAAGAGGCCACATTTGGGAGAAGACTCAGACAGGTGGGGCCGGAGAGAACTCAGTCAGGGACATTCTTGCCTTGTAAACATGAGGACCTGAGTCCCCCGTACCTGAGTGAGAACTGCTGGATGTGGTGGCACACACTTGTAACCCCAGGGATGTGGTGGCACACACTTGTAACCCCAGCGCTGGGGGACATAGAGACAGGTAGATCTCTAGGCTTGCAGCCCTATTCAACCACAGGCCAGGCAGAGACTCTGGGTCAAAAACAAGTGGGTGGCACCTGGAGATGACACACAAAGTTGTTCTATGATCTCCACATGCACAAATCCACATGTACAGGTGTGTCAGCACACACACGTGTACCCAGGTAACCCCCACCCCTCCACACACATGCCTCAGACAGAGTCAAGGTGTTATCAGGACAACAAAAAGCAAACTTTGCTAGTGTGAGATCCCAAACACACACACACACGCACACACACACACCTCCCACACAAGTCTAGCTCTCTCTCGTGAGCTTACACTTTCCCCAGCCTTTAATGCTCTACCCTTGCCCTTCTGCCATGAGAGTATGCAGCAGGTCATCCCTGATCTAGGAGCCCCAGCCTCCAGGGCTGTGAGAAACAGATTTAGGTTTAGAAGTTCCTGAGTGTGTAGTGTTCTGCAGCATAGCACAGCCCGCGATGGTGCCTGTGTGAGGGCAGGGGTGTGTCACGGTCAGGAGGGGAGCTTGAGAAACTACTGATGATCTGATAGAGTAAGGAAACTGCCATATTAGTTTTATGATTTTAATTTGAAACTTTTTGTGGTGCAGGGAATTGAAATTTTGAACCATTTAAGAGACTATAATTAACTAAGTTTATGAGTTGGCTTTGAAGGGTGTATTACAGAACTATAGCCCAACCTATTGGTCAATATGGATAGATGTTCATTGATCTCTTATTGGTAAGTCAGACAGAAAGCGGTCTGCTGTACCACCTGTCATGTTTGTTCACTTCTCATTGGCTCATACTCAGTCACATCGTCACATATAGCTGCAAGGGAGTCTGTAAAATACAATCTGTGCTTGGGAGGTTATAAGTCGAATTAAAACTCATCAGTTTTATGGAAAAGTCAAAAGGGTGGGAATTCACCATCAGAAGCAGTTGGTAGCTACTTACTGTCTTTCACTAGATTTCTTAATTCCAGTCATTTCAGGGGCATAGGTTTGCCCTGTCTTGTTTTTGAAGATCAACTCTAGTGTACCGGAAATGTTTTAGGAAATTAATCACTTTATAAAATTGGATATTTAGGGGAATTTACCATGACAGACTTTAGTCATTTCAATATTAAAGAGAAAATGAAGCTGATGGACCTTATTTTTATATAGAAATCACTAGATACCTATAAGCCATGGTTATGTGGTGGGGCATGACTGTGATTCTGTCACTTAGGAAGCTGAGACAGAAGGACTGTTGGTGTGGGCCAGCCTTGGAAACAGCAAATTTCAACCAGTCTTGACTACGTTAAAAAATAAAAAAAGTATGAGTGAAATGCAAAGGTTTAGAAGAACTTAGGTCATAAACATTTGACTTCAGCATCTTGAATAATTTATCAAAACAAGTAAACATAAGCAGTCATCTGCATCAAGAAAACCTTCCTTAGATACTGCAGTTCCCAAGGGACCTGTGTTGGGGTCTGTGTCAGTTTGCTGTGTACTACTGTAACAGGCCACCTGAGGCTGGGTACCTCATAAAAAAGTTATTTTTTTTCACTGTTTTGGAGATTTGGAAGTCCAAAGTAAAGGAGCCAGGAATGTTGTCACCTGGGAGAGGATGTTTCTACTTCTAAGACGACATCTTGAAAACTGCATCCTTGGGAGGGGAAGATTTGCTGTTGTCTTTATAGACTGGAAGGTGTACGGGTCTAGCAAACATACTCCCAATATGAAGCCACTTAAAGGGTGGCTGAGGATGTAGCTCAGTTGGTTGAGCGCTTGCCTGGTGTGCAAAGGGTCCCGAGTTCCACCCCAGCACTGTCTAAACACATGTGCTGTTGCTGTACCTTCAGCAACTGAGAGGACGTCAAGTTTACTTTTGGTTCAAGGCTAGCCTGGGCTACATGAGACCCTGTCTCAAAAAAATAGTACAAAACATCCAAAAGAATCACAAAACAGAAGAAAATAAACCCAACTAGTTCTGTGTGGAGCCTTTGTGACCTAATTCCATCCTTGAGACCCATCTACATTTTGTGGGGACACTTTTAGACCACAGCAGAGCTCAGGGTTTGGTTTCTGCTACGGCCAGAGAAACCTGGTCAATACTTCCTGAGACTTCTCTTCCCTTTCCTCCTTGTTTTGAGGCAGGGTCTGGGATAATCCAGGGCAGCTTTAGATTCACGACGTAGCTGAAGGTGGCTTTGATCTGTCCATAACCCTGCCCCAAACTCTCTGGTGATGCAATTTGTCCTTACACCTGCTCCATGGACCAGGTTGTTCTCAAAGTCACCACCCCCCTGCCCACCGCCTGAATTCTGGGATAGGCGTCAGCACACTCAGCTTCTACCTCATGGTTTTGTCCAGCAGTGCAGGTGTTGTAAGCACGTTTGTAAAATTAGCTTACTTTCCCCATACAGACTAATGGGTTCCACTGTGATGTTTTCACCCACAGCTATAACGTTCTTTGTTACTTATTCTCCCTTTCTTCCATCCTATAATCCTCTGCCTCTTTCCTAATAGTCCCCTTTCTACTTTTTTTTTTTAACTCTGAATTCCACACATGAGAAACAATGTTGCATATATGTTTCTTAAAGTTACCACAGCCCCCAACACTGTGTAGTGGGAGGCACTGCCTGTGGAGCAGACCATCTCATCTGCCCTGTGCGATCCGGTGCTTCCCCTTAACTTCAACTTGCACGTTAACTGTTTCAGAGGCAGCTCTTGGCAGCCATGTTGATATGATTAGGCTGATTGGCCTGGTGATCTCTGGCCCACGCTAGGCTAACCGGTGAACAAAGTGAAGAGTGTCCCCAGCTCTGCCTAGGCAGTTAGGGGGATTATATACAGCATAGACCAAGGAGCCGAGAATGGCTTTCTTCTATTGTGCAGATGGAAGGCACAGAAAATGGTTTCTTAACTAAGCTGATGGGGAAGAAAAGCAAGCAGAAGAACACCTCTCTCTAGTCCGTTCCGAAGACTGGGTCAGCTGCACGTTGCCGCGAGTCTCGAGAGGAGAGTGTCACAGTTAAAGTCCGTCCTTCCCTCATGGGCGAGTTACAGCTGCTGCTGTTATTTGTAGCCTAATAAACCTGACATTCATGAAAATACATTAAACTCATTGTTTGATGCAAGCGTGTGTTATGTTTTCAGTAAGTATAAAATCCCAGTGGAGAATTGATCTCTGAGTTTTGGGCCCTGGTGAGTCGGTAAAATCAAATGTAACTAAAGCCTAACTCTTTTAGTAATTTTACTCTGATAATCCCTTATAGATGCCCAAGACTAACCGAGTATGAGAAAGATATAGCTGATCAATGATGGTAACTCTGTGGCCACACGGGGGTAACTGTAGGAAGCCATCCACGCCCCACCATGTGATCTCTGGCAGAGACCGTTAGCTCCCCATCCTTCTCCAACTGAAGTTATGTTCACCATTTCCTCTCGAGGTCATGGAACCACAGAGACAATACTAAGCAGTGTATTGGATTCCCTGGAATTGGAGTTATGTTTGCTGTGAGCCACCCAATGTGGGTGCTGGGAACTGAACTTGTGTAACATGAAGGGCCTGCTTGTCGGGGTTTCTGTCTTGCCGAGTCCCGCAGACATTTAGCCAAAAAGAAAATCACAGAGGTCTCCAGAAGGTTATAAACTGATTGGCCCATTAGCTTAGGCTTCATATTAGCTCTTATAACGTATATTATTATCTGTGTTAGCAACATGGCTCAGTACCTTTTTCAGTGGGGCAGGTCACATCCTGCTTCTTTGGTGGTCTGGGCAGGACAGTGGAAAGAGCTTCCTTCTTCCCCGAATACTCCTGTTCTTCTTGCCCCACCTTTACTTCCTGTCTGGTTGTCCCACCTATACTTCCTGCCTGGCTAATGGCCAATCAGCGTCTATTTAAATCATGATTGACAGAATACAGACAATTCTCCCGCACCAAACTTGGGTCCCCTGGAAAAGCAGCAAGTGCTCTTAACTGCTGAGACATCTTGCCAGATCCCCACTTTGGATTTTCTTTTCCCCCTGCCTTTCATAGGCAATCAATTGTTCTCTGTCCTTTTTAAATGTTTTTTGTTTCTTTAGAATTGATACTTAAATCTTGTGAGGCTGCTTAACTTAAAACACATCTATGCCTTCTCTTGCTAGATTATAACTTCTTGAGGACAAGGGCTGCTTGTTGCGTATATTTGTTTTGTCTATAGGGATTAGTAAAATTCATACAATATTTACGATTAATTTTAACTTGATTAACTTGAATTCTAGACCTTTACCCTTTTCCAGGAAATTGGAGAAGGGAAAACAGGGACCGTGCAGAGAGAGTCATCAAGTCAAGATCTAAAATTACATTCATTCCTCAGGGAATAATAATGTTATGAACATTTTCACAGTTTTTGAGGTATAATTGTCTTCTAACAATCAGTACATAATTAGCCAGGCATGGTGGTGCATGCCTTTAATCTCACCTACTTAGAAGATTGAGGCAGGGGGATTGCAAGTTTGAGGTTTACCTGAGCTAAGCAGAGAATTCAAGACCATGCCTGCTAACTTAACAAGATTCTGTTTCAAAAATAAGAATAATAAAGGGATGGGAATGAAGCTCAGAGGTAGAGCACTTGCCCAGCACGTACAGGCTTTGGATTTAATCCCAGAGCTGCAGAACAAACAAGCAGAGATGGCTGCTTGGTCATGTCTGATATGAGCACACATTCACTAATCCGCTGCTTTAACCAAGAGAAATGAGGTCTATCCCAGGGCCCCCAAGGTTTCCTTGTGCCCCCGTAATCTCTGACTCAAAGTGACAATTATGTCACTGTCGTTTTTCATTTTAAAAAATTTTATACAAATGGACACATTCAATATGTACTTTTTAAGATCTATTTTTTCCAAACCAGCTTCATTGAGAGGCATCCACGTTGCTAACCATACCAATAATTAGTTCCTTTTTTCTGCTGAGCAGTATTTCATCCTGTGGATACGTAGCGGCTTGCTTAGCCATTTACCTCTTGCTGGCCATTTGAATTGTTTCCGGTTTTAATCTTGCGAACAGTTATTTGCGTGGTTCTGCGCCCTTCTTCATTGTGTGGAAGTAAGAATAGAGTGTTTGAGTCACATGATATCTGGATAAGACATTTTAAGAAAGTGCCAGAACGGAATTCTCCGTTTTCATCCCCACTGGGTGTTTCAGTGGCTCTGTCTCCTCCACGTGGTCTTTTGAGTCCTTTGAATTTCCTCTCCTCTAAAAAGCGTGCAGTGATATCACACCTTAGTTTTAACTTGCATCTGCTTGGAAATGATAATGTTGAACGCCTGCTGTGGGGTATTTGCATGGAGGTGCTTGGCTGTGATTGGCGGAAGGAAAAGCTGAGCGGCCATCAGCTGTGCAGGAGAGTGCAGGTGGGGCTTCTGGGTGGGGAGCGAACTTTGGGAAGAAAGGCGGAGGAAGCAGGATGGGCGGTGTGCAGACGGGGTAATGAGCTGTGTGGGAAAATGTTGGTTTAATTTAAGTCATAAGAACTCGTTAGGAACGAGTCTAAGGTTGAGCTTTCATAATTCATAAAAGGCTCCATGTCATTATTTGTGGGCTGGTGGTCCTGATAAGAAAGTACTACTACAAACACCTTTTCAAATTATTCCATGCCACTGATGATTGGCTCCGTTGTCTTCCTCTTGGACACTGTATCCTACTTAAGAGACTAGGCTGTTTTCCTCTGGTTGAATTCTGACTTCTCTGTGTCACATCTATCAGATGTGACGACTTTCATCAAGACAGTCCCAATATGTCAGACACCAGTCCGACTTCACACTGCCATGATGTTCAGCCATGGTATGAGTGACTTTTTGGTTGCTGTGATAATCACTGTGACCAATAGGGACTTATGGAAGAAAGAATTTCTTTTGGCTTAGGGTTCCAGAGGGCGAGTCTGTAAATGGTGGGGGAGGGAGCCATGACTGACGACTGGTTGCCAGAAGAGGAACTGAGAGACCACATCCTCAACTATAAATAGGAAGCTGAGAGAGGCAACTGGAAGTGGGGTGAGGCTGTAAACTTTCAAAACCCACGTCCAGTGACATGTTTCCTTCAGCAAGGCCCTACCTCCTAAAGGTTTCATGTCCTCTCCCAAACAGCTCCACCAATTGGGACCAGGTGTTTACCTGACCTGTGCGGGACGGTTCTTCCTCAAACTTCAGTCACTGACCGTGAGTTGCAACCTGAGGAATATGTGACTTTAGCCTAAATGGAGCAGAGGAATGGAGGAACAGCAGCTGGGGACCTGGCCGGCAGTTTTCCACAGCCAGTAAGGTGTGCTAGCGTAGTGGTAGAGGAAGCACAGGCGGAGACCACACAGACGGGTCCCTGACTGTCTTAGTGAGGGTCGCTATCGCTGTGGAAAACACCCTAGCCAAAAGCAAGTTGGGGAGGAAAGGGTTTATTTCACTCACAGTTCCATATACCAGTTCTTCATCAAAAACAGTGAGGGCAGGAACTCACACAGGGCAGGAACCTGGAGGCGGGAGCTGATGCAGAGGCCAGGGAAGGGAAGCTGCTTACTGCCTTGCTTCCCATGGCTTGTTCAGCCTGCTTTCTTATAGAACCCAGGACCAACCAGTCCAGGGATGGCACCACCCACTGTGTGCTGGGCCCTTTGCCATCAGTCACTAAGAAAATGCTCTATAGGCTTGCCTGCAGCCCGATCAAAATACAGAAAGGAAGTTAGCAAAACCACACACACTGCAGATGAAAGTGCTGGGTAGGGCCACTGCTTCGGAAAACCTTTGCAATTAGCTGGAAAAGCTGTTTTGCATGCCAGGAAGGTACACTCCATTCCAAGGTCCCGGTCTTAGCAAACACTCACACATGTCTAGATATGAGTCTACAAGGGCAAGAATGTGTCTTCCAGCTCTGTCGGTAATAACCGTCCACCTGACAACCAGCCCATCCTCATCGATGGTAGTAGAATGCAGGCATGGAGGTTTGGCTGTACAATGCTGTATCCACAGAGGAAATGAGCTGTGTTCAATGATTGGATGAATCTCATCAATCTAATGTTGGGGAGGAGAACAAGACACACAACATTCAAAACAAGCAGGAACACGCCATTGCTTAGCAACGTGTATACAAAAGATAAAGACCTTGAAGAAAAGTAAGGAAAGGGTCAGGGGAGCGGTGATATTTCTACAGAGGTGTGGAAAGGGTCGTTAGCTGACGCTCTTTTAGATTACATGTGCTTTGTGCAATTTCTGCTTATAAGATAAAGTTCATAATAAAAAGAGGGGAAAAGTAGGAATAAGCCAAATGAAGGGAAAGATGCACATGCCAGACAGGGAGCAAAAGTCAGCAGGGAATAGGCCTGCAGAGCTACAGGCGTGCCAACAGGAATGATGGGATGGTGAATGACGTGGCGAGGGGCAGGCAGGGCCCCCTACAGAGGGAGGGCTGTGTGAGACCTGGGGAGGAATCTGGACTTTATTCTGGGGGCGGTGGGGAGCCACTGCCATATATAGACTGAGGAGAGACGGAATCAGACCTGCCGCGTCTACGAAGAGGCCTTTGACCACACTTCAGAGGATGTGCCTCATGGTACCCAGGTGAGTGGGAGTGGAGTGGGGAGTAGAGGGTTTGAGTCCCAAGGGTGTTGCTACTGCAGGTGGCGTTACCCAGAGCTCTGCCTGCATCCCACAGGCTGTGTGCCCACAGTTCAGAAGTGCTGCTCCCAGAGCCCCGGACCAATGGCTCTGCTAGCTGCTGATGGTGCGGTGGCTGAATCTGGGATCCTGTCACTTCCTAATCACAGAATCATTACGGACGGGGGCGGGGGCAGATTCTCCTGCCTTGTTTGCTCTTTAACATCAGCCAGGCTAATATGTGATTAAAGAGGAAGTGTCATCTCTGATCCTGGACACCATCTCATTTAGATTTTGGATATTTTAGAGCAAAGGAGAAAAGACAATAAAGGATTCTGGTCTGAAAACAGTGGATTGATGGAAGTTACTCCTGTGTAGGAGCTATCTGATAAACTAATAATGTAATAATACCAAATACCACATACGATGTTCAGCTTGTCGCTAAAATGACTTGCTCCATCTGCAATAACAGAGCCTCTGGCCAGGGAAAAGTCTTCTCAGACTTGGGGGCTCCTTTGTTCAAGCTGGGAACCAAGTTCCCCAGATAGATTCTACACACACTCTTAGGTTATCAGTTCAGGATGAAGGATACTGAAAAGAACCATCTGAAAGTTCCCAATTGTCTTGTAATTTTAATTATATCTGAGGGATTTACCCCCAGGTAGCATAGATAGCCACTGCTATTGTTGCCACTAGATTTATTTTTTTTAAATAAAGCAACCTAAAAATACACACACACACACACACACACACACACACACACACACACACACACACACACATTATATATTGAAATAGTATAGACCAACTTAATAATTCTAAATTCAAAAGCAAGAACATTTCTCTTGTTGTAGGAGGCTGCTTGTTTGTTTCTCGGCTGCCCAGACTCCCGAAATAACCACACAGAAGCTTTATTAATTAGATCACTGCTTGGCCTATTAGCTCTAGCTTCTTATTGGCTACCTCTTACATCTTAATTTAACTCATTTTCATCAATCTGTGTATCGCCACGAGGCTATGGCTTACTGAGTAAAGTTTTGGCGTCTGTTTCCAGCGGGGCTACATGGCTTCTCCCTGACTCTACCTTCTTTTTCCCAGCATTCAGTTTAGTTTTTCCCACCTAGCTCTGCTCTGCCCTGCTCTGCTATAGGCTCAAAGCAGATTCTTTATTCATTAACCAATAAAAGCAACACATAGACAGAAGGACCTCCCACACCATATCTGCTTATGAGGCATTTAGCTTGCTATGAGATGTCTTCTCCACTGCAAAAGATTATTTATTTCTCATGGTCTCTGTTGTAATTCCCTTTACCCCCTACACACATCAAAAACAAGATTTATTTTTATTACTTTGAAGTGTGTGTGTGTGTGTGTGTGTGTGTGTGTGTACATGCATGCATATGAGTGCATGCTCCTGCAGAGGCCGGAAGAGGGCATCAGATCCTCTGGAACTAGAGTCACAAGGGGGTGGGAAATGTCCCATGTGAGTGCTGGGAAGTGAACACAGATCCTTTGGAAGAGCAGGAAGTGTTCTCAACCACTGAGCCATCTTTCCAATTCCCATTTCTTTCTTTTCCTTTTCAATGAATCTGTTTGTCTTGTTCCATAATGAAAGGGAAGCTCAAAACAGTTCAGATTCAGCCTGGAACTATTTATTCAGACAATCTTCATCCTGAACCAACTTGTGCTGAATAACTATTGGGCATGATTTGGTGCCTGTAAGATTGATTCCTGTGACTAATCCTCTGCTCAGTCTAGTCTGAACACAGTGTTCCCCTGTTCACACTGGAGCCACCTCCAGACCGAGCCTGCAAGCCGAGGGTGGGATGGTCTTTGCAGGCGGGAGACTCTTAGACATTGACCTTACCAGGAAGTGTTGGCTGGTGGTCAACATTCTCAACGTGGCAGGATCGGTTAAAGGCAGGCTCCGGTGACCTCCTTGACTGTTGAGACCAGAGTGATAAAAGATGCTACTGTAGCAGATCAGAAAGTCGTACTTCATGAGGGAGAATAAATGAATTGAACTGAGAAATAAGCCTTATGAATTAAGAGCTCCGGACGTCCCCAAGACAGGAGTGACCTGAGCCAAACAAAACTGGCTCAGGAGGAGACATCCTACCAGTCCTGAGTGCTACAGTTCGGGTATCCTAACATGTCTTCAACCTTCAGGGACCGAGGAGCACCCCCTTCACCTGTTACAGCAGCCTTGGGGCTGTGCTCTGTCCTTGTCCCCTTCGTCCCCTCCTGCTCCAGCGTCTGCCACTGTCACCTGCAATCTCAGAGCTCCTTGTGCAGAGCTGCCCGGCCCGCTGCTCTCCCAGCCTCACCTGGAGGAGCCCCCCTCGGAAACCCTGACGTTGGAACCCCGGGCAGATGGTGTTTGTCTCCTCTCAGGATTCCCCCAGCTGCTGGCCTTTCTTCTTTTTGCTAAGTCTGAAAAATGCTTCCAGAGAATTCTTATGGGTTCGCTCTGGTGGTGAGAAAGCTGCTTTGTTCCTCCAACATTGTTGACGCTGAACATCAAGGACCCTCGTGGGCCTATGGCAGGCCGGCAGGGAGCACTTCATGACACTGTTAGCAGAGAAAAACCAGCGTGGTAAGTGGGAGTATTTTGCCTTTTAAAACCATCGTTTAAAAAAAAATCTATTAAGTATCTCTTTACTAGAAAACGTGGTAAGAGCATCTCTTATAGAACAGCTCATAACTTTTCTAAGGAAAAAAATTATTTTTATCACTTTAGTGGTATGTGTTTTATGTGCATAAGTGCACGTGCGCGCACGCACACACACACACACACACACAGGTTAGAGGTGTTGGATTCCTCTGGGGTGAGCCACACCTTGACACACATAAATACTGGGAACCTATTTAGGTCCTCTGCTAGAGCTGTATATATTTTAACAGTTGAGCCATCTCTCCAGCCCCAGCTTTTTTTTTTTTTTTAAACAGGAGAGGGTGAGGTAAGAGAAATTATGCCATGAAGACCTCAGCTGTTTCTTTTTTTTTGTTGTAGCAGAGTCCCAGTTTGAAACCCTTCTCCCCCAAAATTTGTTTCATCAAAAATTTTAAAAATAATCTGGAAATTGGCAAATGAAAAGTGAGAAAATGTTTAAAGAATTCTTCAAATTTCTGCCTTAAAAAATGTTCCATACAGCAATCTGTTCTGCTCTTAGGGTCATTGGTAGATAGCACACACAAAGTGATCTAGACAGGCAGTGGTTAGTCCACGTTTACTGAGAACAAAGGGAGTTCGAGGTAGGTGGGTGTGATCAAAGGGTAGGGAAAGGTTGCAGGTAGAGGTTTAGGAAAGATCAGAGGGGTTAGAGTAGTCACAGGTAAAACACTTAAAATAAGTTTGAAATGTTGTGGACCCACTGGCTGACAAACACAAATGCATACTGAGCCACCAGGCAGGCACAGCAGGGGCATGCCATGCTTTACAGGTGTAGGTCATGGGAGCAGAGGGCTGCGGAGCAATCCCAGTCCCAGCTGAGATGATGTTCAGGAAATACATGCCCCGTGCCTTTAACGCAAGCTCCTTTTCATGAGGGAGAAGACGACAGGTGGATGAAGAGCCGTGGCTAACAGATTAGAACAAGGTTTCATTCTACACACGATCATTTGTTCACTGAAAACTTACAGATTTCTCTACTTTCTTTTCATCTTTAATTATGCGTATCTACCTGTGTGTGTGTGTGTGTGTGTGTGTGTGTTTGCGCTCAGGGGCGCTCAGTGTCCAGAAGAGGGCACCAGATCCCCTGAAACTGAAGTTACAGGTCGTTGTGATGTGGGTGCTGGAAATCAAATTTGGGTCTTGTGGAAGAGCAGTAAACATTTGTAACTGATCTGTCAGCTCTCCACCCACATTTCTTCACTTTCTGGAGGGTATATTTAGGTACAGCAGGGGTCACAAGCAGAACTATTTGTATGTGACTTACCTCTCCCCAGTAACAGTCAGAACCCATTGTTTGGAAACAGGAGGATCCTACACCCTTTAGATTAATCCACTGACAACAGCAGAATTGAAGGCTTGAGCCCACAGATGGCAAGAAGAAGCTGGTAAGCTCCTTTGAGCTGTACCAGCCCAGAGCTGTGTGACTCAGGATAAATAATTTACCTTGCTTCCTTATTGGATTCCCTATCCACAGACCGGGAACGCTTTTCTGCACCTGCACCGCTACAGTGGACTGGGATCCTGGCAGGTATCAACTCAAATTCCTTCCCAGGCAAATTCTTATGCACTTGAAATTAAGAGAACTTGGTTAATGCCCCCCTTGTGCCTTTAATCCTAGCTACCAGGATGCTGCCTCTGTTGGAGAACAGCTAACATTCAGGGACAGGGAGGGGAAAAGGGACTCAAAAGAGAGTATGAAGGTGGCAGTGAGGATCCTGGTACAGAGGCCTGGGAAACAGCTTCTGGAGAGGAGACTGGGAGACTCTGCAGTAATAGCCAGGGCAGACACAGACCTACAAAGTCTGGAAAGGGGCAGAGTAGCTTTGGATACTGCTCGGGAAATGTGGTTGAAAAGAAAGAGAAGTTGAGAGGGCAACAGGGCTAAGAAAAATGAAAACAAAGGGGAGGAGGACGAAGCCTTAGGGGAGAGTTTAGCAAAACGGGGAGCTGGCAGTCACGTGGAGTACTGCTGGTGGGCCAATAGCTGCAAATTGGCTAGTGGGGCCCTGAGAGGCTGTGCAGTATTGGGGTTAAGTGTGCAAGTCCAGAATTCTGTCTGATTTGGGAAGTGATGGAAGATCTATTAAGTCTCATTTTCTTCCTGTGTAAATGGCAGGGGTGATAATACCTATCTTTATGGTCAGAAATGAATATTAAATGCAAAGCACTTACAATGCTTCCTGGTTCACAGTGAGTGCTCAAAATGTTAGGTCTGGTAATAATAATAAAACACCTCAGCTGTCTTTGAGTATTATGATGGAAAGTTCAAGGTCAAATCTCTCATACAGTAATAGAAAATGAGAAGGAAATTGTGATTAAACTGACCCAGGGCATATTTGATTTCAACTTTTGTTTTAAGTTCTCTCTTCCTATTATTCCTCAAAAGAATTTACTTGAAAATTAACCAAAATCTTTGCTTAAGAAACTCTTATGTTATTGACCATATTAAATAATTTTCAAGATCCTAAAAGGTATTTTCTAAATCAATACACTAAATAATGTAGGAATAGCTTATGATTCTATATTATGTATATGTAATTTAAAATTATTCTGATAAAACTTCAATTTGACCTTTTAGTTGGAAGATGCTGATGCAAATTTTAAGAAAAAAGTTAATGAATCACAACCACTTATTAAAGAAATTGAAATGGGAGAGGGAAATTATGATAGCTAATTTCTTTTTCCATTTAAGAAACGGGATGAGTCTGTGGGGGGCTAAGAACTTGAGAGGGTTATGGGGTGCTGCCTCCCCCCCTGAGGCACTGTGTTGTAGGGCTGATTTCCTCACCCCTCTTGCCAGGCTAGACAATCAAGACTTCACTCCTCCCTGGTCATCAGGGAGAACCTGTGGTGCTTTCAAGAGGAGATGCTCTGGGCTGGTCAGCTCAGCAGTGTTGTTTAGTGTTTTGCTTGGCTTGGGAATGTGGGCCTCCTATCTTTTCATTCCTTAAGTGGGTCATGGAATTGGTAACAGGAAGAGCAGTTGAAGTGGGATGTTAGGCAGATCTGGAATTCACTTCTGAAAGGCCAGAAATTCTTTCTTCCTTCTGTTCTTTGTAATATGCTGTCTTAAACAAACAAACCAAATAAAATACCCCCCCCCCCAACAACAGGAGCGTGGTGGATGCTAAGTAGGTGACTTATAGATTGTGTAGTTTCTGTTTATAAGGGTGCTATGGACAAACCTGAGGGATGAAAATGTTAAGAACTCAGGCTCACGGGTTGTATTCACAACCTTCATGTTTGGTGGCGAGAAATTCTAAATGGTCTGTGGAAAAGGTGGCAAAGATAGTCTCTGTGCTTTACAAATCTATCTAATGCCACTAAGACCACCATCTTGGCCTTGGGGGAGGTCCAGAAGTGTAGGCAATGAACCTACTTTTCAGACAGTTGGGCCCCAAATTGTGTCTCTGCATGCATACGACCTTGGACTAATTAAATTATCCTTGCATGTTTATATTTGCTAATACCTAAAATAGGTTGAATACGGTTTACTTCACAGAGTTCGTGTGAGAATGACTCTCGCAACAGCCTTAGTGCTGTTCCTGATACAGACAGTAAGCGCGCAATAAATTACTACCAGTTGTTAGAGCACTTTCAACTTATGAGAACATTTCAGTTAGAGACCCTTTCAGCGGAGTAAGCTGGGACCAGAGGACAGGAGCTGCAGCCGGAGCGGCGCCCTTGGAGCAGAGCTGAGAAAACACCTCACTCTAGTGGCAGAAGGGAGGGGAGTCCTGCGCTCTCTGGTGTGTGTGTGTTGGGGAATGCTGGACCTGGAACCCTCTACGACGCCCCTCCTCACTCTGATACCCTATAGGGAACTCTCAGGATCCTTTACCTGAAAGCAGGGGTAACCTTTAAAGAATAAATGCCTAGAGTCGAATCATTAGCCTGCTTTTGGGTCAGGCCAGGCGCACACAGCAAAAGCCCATACTAGCCCTTCGGTTCCAGGCTTGTTTCTTTGCGGCTTGGTGCACCAGGCACTCGTTAGCACCTCGTCTGGCTCCCTGGGGACGCGGGCTAGGGGCACACACCACCCAGCCAGACCGCACCGCGGCGCACGCGCACACGCTCGCCTAGCGCCCAGCAGAGGAAGGCCTGGAAAGTTCCACCGGGTTCCAGAGACCAAGGTTGGTAGGCGCGGAGGCGGCGGGGAACGGGTGCGTGCCGAGCGAGGATGCGGCCTCCCACGGCTGCTCCAGAGCGTGTCCGCGGAACGCAGGGTCGGGGACAGAGAGAAAGTCCGGGAAGGCAAACAGGAACCCGCGGAGGCGCAGCCGCGGGCGCCCGGAGGGGCGGGGCGGGGCCCCGGTGGGCGGGGCCCCGGTGGGCGGGGCGAGCCGTCTGCGCAGCTGCCAGAGCCTTTAAGCCCGGCTCGCGCGGTCGCACGGTGCTTTCGCCGCCCGGGAGCTGACCGGCCCGTCTTCCCTTGTTCCCCCTGCCGCTCTGCGCCCCGCGTCCCCGCCCTCGGCGTCCCACCACCCCGGCTCGCCTCGACTCGGCGCCGCGATCCCGGGCCATGCCCCGCTACGAGTTGGCTTTGATTCTGAAAGCCATGCGGCGGGTAAGTGACCTTCCCTCAGACCGGTTCCCGCGCGTGCCCGCCCCGCCGCCTCTAGGCCTCCCAGCCCCGCGTCCCCGGCCATCTGAACACCGGGCGGGCCCCCTCGCGCGGTCGGTCCACGGGAGGCCGGGTGCGCAGAGGGGGCGCGCACGGGTCGGGCGCTCGGCGCTGCCGGGTGCGCGCGGGAGGCGGGGGAGGGGGGGTGTGTGCCCGCGCGTGTGCGCGGTCGCGGGAGGGGGGTGTGCCATGCACGCAGGGGCCGAGGCTGGCCTCGGACCCCGGCCCTCCGGAGTCTGGTGGAAGGACCGCGGGAGAACACGCGAGAGAGCCCAGGCCGGCCCCGCTCTACTCCCACGCGTCGAGAAGCTGCTCGTGGTCCCCGCCGGCCGCTCGTCCCGACCGCCTGTCCTCAGCGTCAGTGATCAATACAACCTTCCTCCAAAGCCTATCGGTGCTGGCTGTGTACCCCACAAGCTTGTCCCCGCTGTCACACTTAAAAAAAAAATCCTTTGACCTCTCTTTTTTTGACTTCAGCGAAAATCCTGCTCCTGGTACCCTTAGCCCAGTTTCATTCATCCAATGATGGCCTTGCTTGCGCCTTCCGAAGACATGTCCTTCCCCCACCCCTACCCCCAGTTTTTGATGGATCTTGAGGTAGGGACTTTCAGGTCTGGAGGGATGATAAGCCACCAGCAGCCAGGTCACGGACTGGGGTCGGCGACGGAGGCGGCTATCTTCGTCCTCTGATTCTCTGTTCTGAGTCAGGCTCTCCTCAGTCGTCGCTGACTCCCCCATTCTGCTGAGAGAATTCGGTAATGTAGTGTGCTTTTATGCTCTCTCCTTCCCCAGCAGGTATAATTTAAAACAAAACAAAAGCATCGTTGTGCTGTACTTTGGAAGCAGCCTTCTTCAGCACCCCGCATGTGGGCTTTGGGTCAATTTCAAGCAGTCACTTCAGTTTGCATAAGCTAAGCCAGGGATCATGAGCTACAGCTCTGAACAGCTTCATTGCCATATAGCATGAAGAGATGTTAGGTATGCCTTACATACACAAGGTTACCCGGGAAGGGACACTACAGCCACCTGATGGTCCTGAGGGCTGGTCAGCATGCCATTGTGTCCCCAAGCTTCCTTGCTCCCCATCTCTGGGAGAATTTTGTGTTGTTTCACCTCTTGGTAGTACACTTTCTCTACCCCCCCTTCCCCTTTGGACTGTAGAGCTTTAGGAGGATGGGAGTAGCAGGGATGGGTGGTAGTGGGTACGGAGTGTTAGAAGAGACCAGTTCTGATTAAATGGAGATAGTTCGGGCCTCGTTTCACACTGTTTAGATGGTGTCAGAGACTGAAGAATGTGACCACCAAAATTCCTTTTCGCCTTGTCTTAGGCAGGGGTAAGGTCACAAGCAGGGGATCTCTAAGGAGGTAGGGTAGAGACGTAATTTTGTAATCCTTTGACTGAAAGCATACACCCTTGCTTAGGGTGGTTGCCAGCTAAATGTATTTTACCATATAGATATGTATTTTACCATATAGATATGTGTTTTCGCTCTAGGTCAGAAGTTGTGTGCAATTTGACTAAAATAACCTGCTCAAAAATCTTTGCTTAGAAAGTAGATGTTCAAACACTCCATGGGTAAGAGGGGCCATGAGATAGAGAAGGCACCAGCAACAGTTCTTAAACCCAGCAGTGTTGTGATCTCTAACCCAGATAAACTAAGATTAAACAGTAACAAACCTCAGTTCTTTGTTTTTTTATTCTGACTTTGTAAACAAGTAACAAAGATGTGCAGGTTTTAGACAGTTTTGTTTGTTCTCAGTTTTAGAAAGCTGAATTCTAACAGGATGTTGGGGGTATAAAGGAGAAAGCGCTTGTTTAATATGTAATGCCAGGCACAGTAAGAGCAGGCATTGGGGAGCCATGGTTCCAACCTTGTGCAGTTGCTTCTGCAGCAGGAGCCCTGAACCCTTAGTTCTGAACGCATGTTGGACACCCAGTAGTGCACCCTTTAACGCAGCAGCGTTTTTCCTCCCTTCTGTCTTCCAAGCAGTTTGTGTTCTTTGACCCTAGAGCAGGTTAAGCCTTGCAACAGGAAAGGGAGTTGAGAGACAAGTTTCCAGCCTTTGTCTCCCAGAGTTGTGCTTTTGTTTCTTCTTTGCCTACAAAACAGTTGTAATTTCTCTTCCCTTTGAGGCTGTTCTATTTTACTGTATATGACTTTCTGCAGCTGCACTTTCAGAGTTGGAAGATACATGCTGACCCCCATAGTGCCTCTGAAGTGGGCTGCCTGTGCGAATTCTCAGGCAGATGTTCTGGGGCCATCACCTCACTTCGTAGTTGGGGCTGATTATTATGAGCCCCTGTGTTTGTTGCATTTCCAAGTTTGTGTGTTTCTGTGTGCAGACCACCATCCTCTCAAGATTGTTGGGCTTGGATTTTAGTGTAGTAAAAAGTTATAATTTCTGTAGCCTAAAAAAAAAGGTAAAAATGTGGCTCCCATCTGAATGTAGCACAGTGACAGGTGATTGGAGGTGCTGACAGGCCATCTGAGAAGTAGTTGTTTAGAACAGCCTTGGATGGTCTCCATAGAAGAGACCTGCCTTGGGCTTGGGTAGCCCTCCTACCCCAGGCTTCCTGGAGCTTCTGGAAGTACGTAGCTGCAGAGGGAACAAGCTGCAGATCCCAGCTTCGCGGTTCACCAGGATCACCTGTGGGGCAGTGAGTGTTCTGCTCCCGACCCACCTCCACCTGCAGAGGGCCGGTCAGGTGGATTTGGGTGGGGCCGAGCTTTGGTGTGTGCGTGTGAGCCGCTCACCTTCACTTTGTAGCTATTTCAGGTAGGCGAAAGACAGTTGTGGACACCAGCTGACAAAGCCGCATTCCAGCCCCGGAGTTCTTTGTAGGGCTTTGTTTATGTTTTTTAAAACATGGAATGGATGTAGAAGAGGCAATTTTTAGAAGAAAAATCTGTGTAGTATGTAGATATTCTTTGGTCACATGGTTCAGAAACACGTTAGGTCAGAAGATGGGTCACAGTGGGGGTAGATTTGTGACAGCCCTGGGGAAATGCTTTTCTGGTAATCCTGCCATCATTACTCAAGAATTGTTAGGCGAGTTTAAACCATATGAATATTTAAATAATGACTAGTTGAATTACTAGATGAATGGATATACAATAAAATAGCATTTATGTGTCCTTTTATATATACAGATTTTTAGAAATAGGGATTGATTGGTGCAGTGGTACATGTCTGTCATCGCAACACTTGGGTAGTGGAGACAGGATCAGGAGGGCAGTGTCGTCCTTGCCTGTGTAGTGAGTGGGAGGCAGAGCAGCAGACATACTACAAGGGAGTAAAATAGGTTTTGTCTCATGAAGACAGCGTGTTCATGCTCCCCGGTGTTAACTTCAGGGACAAGCAGATTCTGTTTCACAGTAACTCACTTTAGTAGTGTGTAGGTTGTGGTTCTGGGTACCCTGTGGCTTAGATACAGAAGACTGTTGGAAATGAACTCTTTAAGATGCAGAGGGCACTGATTTCCTAAGTTAGGAGCGGAAGAGGTTCTCACAGTTTCTTTCACCTGGGCCTTTTTGGTAAGACAGCCTGGCCAAAGTTTTGTGGAGTTGCAGAGTTGTTAGGATATCTGGGAAGGAATACTAGGGTAGGCTCCTAGGGGCCTTTCAGAACTCACAGGTGGGCTGGCCGGCCTGGCCGCTGTAGCCTGGCTGGCCTGATAGCATTTGGTAGGAGGACACGGGGAGGTTTCTGTTGTTAGTCGGTGCGGAGGTGGAGTGGAAGTGTCCAGCTGTCAGGTGATCATTGTCAGTCGTTCCTTTGTCTTTTGTGCTCAGCCATACCAGCTTAGCTCGGGTCTTTAATACCCTGTCTTGGCGCTGTGCTAGAAGCTGTACATTTTAAAACAGCTTTGTGAGCAGTGCTGTGCCTTGATTTGGCGTTTACGTTCTTGGGTTCCAGTTCTCTGCAGCCACAGGTGACAGAAGGAGGAGGCCTCCTCTGCCCCGAGCTGTGGGTGAGGAGTCCTTCCCTATCAGACATGGTTTGTACATCTGACAGTCCTGTCAGATGCTCACCTTCTTCCACACTGGACGCACGCAGTCATACTAATGCTCACTGGAGATTGTCTACTAAATCTTACCACTAGAGAATCTCCTTACAGTGGTCACACAGTGAGAGACGATGTGAAGAACACCTCCGTGTAGTGCTGTTGCTGTGCTTCTCAGGTTTACCTGAGTTTGGGACACAGATGTTCGGCTGAACATGAAAGGAAGAGGGGAGGGGAGACATCGTGATTATTGATATGGCTACAGGCTTTGGCAATTGGTTTAATGGTCAGATTTTTCCTAGTTTACTTAGTCACTGGTTTTATAGTAGAATTTGTTTATATATTCTCATGAGTTTATATTTGCAAGAGAAAAGGGAACCTCCTTTTACTATTTCAGTTAAGAAGGCCATATTGTGAAACCATCAGGTTTGTTGTCAACACATGTAATTGTTTTTGTTTAGGAAAATCAAACTTAAGGAATTAAATAAATGCCTGATAAGTTGCCAGTTTTCATAAAAGGAAAACTGCTGGACAATTAATCTATCCCTCTCATCCTTATGTTACTCTGAAAGTAGAGACTGGCAAACTGTTTCACCCACTACTTATCCTTTTTATGGTCAGTGTTCTAAGAAAGGGTTTTACATTTAATAGTGAAAAAATGAACTATAGTTTATGGGTCTATGGAATTGAGAAAAGTCCAGATATCACAGTCTGTCAATGAGCTTGTATTAAAGTATGACCCTGTGGAGTTTGTTATCCAGTTTTCTTGGCTTTCTGTGGTGCTGTTTTCTGACTTTTCTTCTTTGATACTCCCTCATTTACATAATTATGCCTTTGATCATTTAGGTGATATGTGGTTTTTGAATCAAGCCCCAAACTGGCTTTCTGTCATAGACGCTTAGATATCACCTTGGCATTTCAAACTCAGTGTGGTTCAAACTTAATGGATTGTGGTTCCCAGAATCGCCTGTTAGTTGCTTTATAACTTCTCTGTTCTGTGGCCCGGGACCGAAACCTTCCCTCCTGTAGTCTCAGGACTACTACTGCTTCCAGCCTCAGATGCGCACTCTGGGATTCTTAAAGTTTGTTGGTGGCTTCTTCTCATGTATCATTGAGGAGATCAGTTAGTACTCTTAAATACACTGTTGGAGTGCAAGGGTGTTTGTTCTCGGAATGCTTTACAAAGCTGAGACGAATTTTAATAAGAAATTAGCATTGTGTGGCATTGGGTATCTGGTTTTCACACTAGTTGGTAGTGTGAACGCTTGCTGAGTCAGGGCACACTCTTCTCAGAAGACAGAGATGTCACCATGTGACGTCACGGGGGGCTCTGGTATAATTCCATCTGACTTTTTTCTAACGTCCTCACTGCCTGTGTTCTCCATTCCAGATGCTGAGTGGCAGAGCTGTGGATCCCTGGATCTGCAGGTGCCTTTTGTTTCCTTGGTGCATGCATCCCCTTGCCTCTCTGTTGGGAGGGCCTTCCCATCCATAAAACCACGCCGCTTCCATGAAAGCCTCTAAGATCTTTTCAGCTCGCTTGCTACTTCTGCTGTTAATAATGTAGACAGACAGCAGTGTCCCCATGGTGAGCTGTTCTCTCACACAGCTCCTTGGTGGATGGCCCTTGCCTCCTGCGCTCGATTGCAGTTCTCTGTGGTCAGGTGGCTCTCACTGTGACAGGTCCGCCCGCTGCCTTTGAGGGTCGTGCTCTGGTTTTGAGAGACTGTAGCATGGTGACCCCTGTGCCGGGAGGTTTGCTGTCGAGTCGGTGGAGCTTTCCTGGCACTGTGTGCGGTGTTTGCTGCCCAGAAGTTCCACTGGTTTCCAAGATGGTTTTATGGCAGAAAACCTTCTTTTCATAGTAATTTGCTTATCATATAAACTGACCAAATGAAGGTAAACTTTACTCTGAAAACCAAGCTGGAATCTCTGGGATGACTTGATACAAGGTGAGTGGCTAAAATCCCGGCTATAGGAAAAGGAGTGCTCCAGTAACCAAACCCAGGAGAAAGAGTAACGTGCTTGCTCTCTGAGTCTGCGTGTAGATTGCTGTAACGAAGCTGGCTGTGCCTGTAGATGTGGCACAGCTGGCACAGAGAGACTTTCACGGAGGAACGGAATCATCAGCACCATTCTCCAAGGGCTCTGGTCCCACGTTAGGTTGACAAATGAATAGAGTTCATGTACTAAAACATTTGAAGGGCTGTAGGGATGGCTTATGGTTAGATGACGGGACTGGATGTGAGGAGCTCTGCTTCAGTACGTGCAAAACCAGGGTTTTGCTTTCTAAATGAGCGGAAGAGTGGAAATACTGGCTGCTATGGTATAATCAGTAAGAACTGGCGGTGGGAAGACCTGTAAGGTCCTTTAAAGGTAGCTAGAACTTGTTTTAGATCCTAGCTCGCACTTCTAGAGTGTTCAACCACTTCAGACCCCCACTTTCTCATCTCGGTGAGAGTGACCTTTATTGGAAGGTGGAGTGGGAAGTAAGGTGCTCAGTGCCTCCAGAGGAGCTCCCTGGACTCTACCTCGTCTGCCTTGTCCCTGTAGTGCTGATGCTTCGTAAGGTAAACTGACGATGCTTATTGTATCGGCACCCAAGACTGAGACGCAGCTCTTCTCAGGCAGTGTCTGGAATAGTGAGTCGCTGCTGCTCACTCCAGTGTGTCGCTGCACTTGTGAGTCTGGGCTCACCAGCTGTTTTCTCTCTTGCTTCCTTACAGAAACCCAGCTTATATAGGAAATCACATTTTTAAAATGTTGCCCCGTGGGCCATGCCTGGGTCAGTTAGAGCTCTCATTTTGTGACTTCTGACTTTGATATTGGATTTAAGTGGCTGGTTTGAGCCTCTTGGAGCATTTATGTAGACAAAGCCCACCTTGTTTGTCTGTCATTGGTTTATAGTAGGACCAATAACTACTCAGCAAACACCAAGCATGTTCAGTTCTTAAAAAGACAGTGGCAACCCAGTTTCAGTTTGCTGGGTCATGTGAGGCCGTTCAGGCTGCAGTGTGCAGCGGAGGCTTCAGAGTTCCGGGTAACATAGTATGGTCTACAGCGGGAACTGAGAATGGCGTCTGCAGTTAGCACGTTTTTGATTCTTGGATTATTTTAAGCATACTTAGTTCTTCTTTTTGTTTTTCCTTTGTCTTTTTCCCCCTTCTCTCTAGGTAGAGTTTCACCTGTGTTAGCCAGGCTGGCTTAGAGCTCCTTCCATAGCCCAGGCTGGCCTCGGTTCATGGCACTGCTTCTGCCTCAGCCTCCTGTGGACTGGTGTTACATGCTCATCAGGTCTATTTGATTTGCACCCATTTTATTAGTTCCTTAGGAATTTGAAATGGTGCTTGTACGGTGATGCTTTGTGTGGAGAATGACACTGGGTCAGGGTGCGCGAGGAGGATGGCAGTAGGTTACCCTGTGACCCTAGAGTAGAGCATTAGGAAACACAGTGAGGACTTGAGACTTCAGTTTTTATTTGTGACTAGGCTTCGTATTTCTGTAGAGTAGAAACCAAGTTGGCACCACAGCTAATTTTCTCTTCTTGTCTTTGTCCCTTCTTTACTTCTCCTCCAGATACCTGACGTCAGATTGCAAATTTGAAACCTGAGGCCCAGGTTTTTTGAGCATATATTTTGGCCTATGGTTAAGTTGACATGCTTGGCTCCTTTTCCTTAATGATTTCTTCTGTGGTTACAGCCTCCCTATTAAGGGTATCTTTACCCACTCTTTGGATACCCAGAGATTGGTACCTGGGTGAGAACTTAAGAAGGAATTGCGGTTGAAAGCACAGACTTAAGGAAATATCTACTGGAGTCCTCAGTCTGCAGGAACTAGCACTTGGTTGCTTTCCCCCATAACCAACAACTCCTGTTTTTTGGCTTTGTTTAGTTTTCACTTGGAAAAAAAAACAAAAAACAACTGTTCTTCTTGACACCTATTCTGGCCATCAAATTCTTTGATTTTTGTCAGCTACGGCTTTGGGATCCAGATTGCTGTCTGTGTAGCCCAGTGTGAGAATGTTGTCCCCGTGAAGAGTGCAGAGCCGGCGTGGTCAGTGTCTGGGAGTGTGAGAACGTTGTCCTCGTGAGGAGTGCAGAGCCGAGTGTGGTCAGTGGCTGGGAGTGTGAGGATGTTGTCCCCGTGAGGAGGAGTGCAGAGCTGGCGTGGTCAGTGGCTGGGAGTGTTGAGAACGTTGTCCTCGTGAGGAGGAGTGCAGAGCCGAGCGTGGTCAGTGGCTGGGAGTGTGAGGACGTTGTCCCTGTGAGGAGTGCAGAGCCAGCGTGGTCAGTGGCTGGGAACAGGTTCTCAACAGTACCGTGCAGTGAATTGCAGAGAAGTAAACATTCACTGGGTACTTGTATTTTGGTTCCGTTTTAAGGTGAGTTTCAGACAGCAAGTGAAAAGCTAACCATGAGCATGGGCTGTTTGCCTGGCACAGACAAATTCTGCTTCTGTTTGCCATTTAAATTACTAGACCTCATCAAGTAAACGATCAGTTTAGGTTGTTGTGTTTCTTTGGCTGGTGTACTGCCTGCCTTCTGTTTTGTTAGCTGTCTCGAGAAAGCGCCTGTATGGAGTTTGTGGTCTCAGAACCATAAGTCATCAGGTTCTGATGGGGCAGCCGAAGCCTGAGGTATTGGAGCCCTTCTGGCCTCTCAAGAGTCCCACTTCATACACATAAAGTCAGTTTGTTTTCTTTCAGATTCAGTCTGTGTGAGAAAAAGAGTGAAGAAAACTTGAGAATTTCTCCTAATATCTTTTTTGTCGTTGTTGTTATTAAATTTTATCTGATTAGGATGAAATCACTGGAAGTTTCTAGAGTTTCCAAGATCTCCTGTCTTCTGATACCCGCAGGAAAGCAGTTCTGAAATGGTCTCTAACTTTTAGCCCCTTCTTTTGTCTTAGCTGATGTAGAAGAGGAAAGCCCTGCTGCACCTGCCCCCTCGCTGCACCCGCCCTCCTCGCAGCCTGTGCTCCTGCTGTGCTGGCTTGGGTTCCTTTCAGATACTTGTTAGTTGTTCTGTTTCTGCTCTTAGTTTTGTTTCTTGAAAAAGAGTTCTCTGCACCTTAGGGGAAATTAGGACACAGCTAAAGTGTCTTTCAGAGGAGGCACAGGCTTAGGAGAGCTGGAGACTGATCATGTGAGAACAGAGAAGCCATGTGTATGTGCTCTAGGAACAGGTTTTCTAAGGACATGAGCAGGAACCAAGGAGGTCGAACTCTTTGTCTCTCCCCACACACACACCATGAAGGTAAACTATAACGCCGACTTGGCTGAGTTTTACTGCTTTAAGTCATATGGGTGATAGCCATAGTACTGCCTAGTCTTAGTGATTCTGAAGCAGATGCTGTGTGTTGAATATGCATTTAAGGTGTGTGCTTTTTCCTTCACTTCAGGTTCATCAACATTTTGAAGATGAGTGTGATTTCCACCGCACAGGCAGAGAAAAGGAGTGTCCAGTGTCACACGGTTTAGCCAGGCTGGCACTTGTAGTCTGGGGGTCATGCCTTTGATGACTGCATCTAATAAATAGTGCACCCTGTAGTTACACTGTAGTTAAAGTCCTTGTGTCGAGGAAGGTGTCCGCATCTATTTTGGGTACCTTCTAGGTGCCAGTACCAGCATGTGTTTCAGGAATGCAGAGGCTAATGCAGTGAAAGTTCAGTGCTGATGGTGCTCTAGCAGGAGACACACTAGCTAATGCTATAAGGAAAAAGAACAGAGTGCGCCAAGGTCCATTATAGTTAGGATGTTCAAGCAAGATGGAAACTCAGTGAGATGGGCTGAGGCCATTAACTGAAGCAGGAAAAGGTCTTGATGAGGTTGAGTTAATACACACACAGTGAAACAGGGTGACTTCCGCTTATGCTGCTGTGTCCAGCTTCCTAGAAAAACCTTCCTTGGGAGAGTTGTCTAGTGCTTCCACATCTCAAGTGCTAGGGTGCTGGGGATTGGCCAGGACTACCCGCATGCTTCCGGCTGGACGGGTCCTCATCATCTCCACAGTTCTTAGGTTCTTAAATTGATAATCCATCTGATGTTTCCTTGGTGTGTTCCCGTAGTCTGTAGGTGTGCGACGGTTTGGGTGTACGCTAGTGCCATCACTAGCTCTGAGGCCCATCAACACCAGTCTTAGGGTAGCTCTACTATTATTACCTTTTCTTTAGTCCTTATAATTTCAGACTGTTACGAGAACAGCCCATTTGATAGTCTGTTGCGTAGTTTTTAATTCAACACCGATTGTGAGAAATCATCCTTCTCTGTTTTAACCCAGCGCAGAGTGGTGCATACCTTGATGGTACTGTTAGGAGTGACGGCCTCGCCAGTGCAGTACAAGCACTGTGCTTGAAACCGCTACAGCGTTCAGTTTATACTAAAATGTGTCTATTAAATCAAGGGTTGTGCTTTTATTGTTTGGTTTCCTTGAGCAGTCTACAGCCCTTTCCAGGAATGACATTGTGCATTGCAGACTCCATTATTTCTGGGTCTTCTGTAGTTCTTTCTGTGACTAGAGGAAGATTCGGTATGTTAGTAGGTGTCGGTGTTAGTACCTTGTGTTGGGGTGTGCCTGTGTGCTTTGTTGGGGAGAGTAGGCAGTTATCTGGTTAAGGTGACATGCATTAGATGACTTCATGGTGAATAGTACCTCTTTTTCTCTTCTAATAAGTGATGCATGGAGTGACAGACTTGGAACTGGACATCTTGTTCTTAGCAGTTATCCACTGGCTTTAGTATTTGAATCAGTTGCTGCTGGAGGACTTTAATATTGTCATGTTTCTCTTTAGAAACAGCCACTGCAGCTTCATGCTACCTTAACGTTTGGTAGTGTCTCTTTACAATTGTTTATTCCAGTCTGAATTCAAATAAGTTCTACAGGTTACCCTTTGCTCTTGGCCGCACCATGCTGTTAGTGAGAGCGCAGCCATCCTCTGCACAGTGTTTTGTGAGTTTGAATGTTTTCTGGAAGCTGGTGGGAGAGATTTGAGTACCTAGCCCGGCGATGGTGGTACACGCCTTTAATCCCAGCACCCAGGAGATAGAGGCAGGCGGATCTATGAGTTTGAGGCCAGCCTGGTCTACAGAGTGAGTTCCAGGAAAACCCAATGTTACACAGAGAAACCCTGGCTTGAAAAACAAAAACAAAACAACAACAACAAAATGAGTAGTTGAGGTTGCATTTTGTGGAGTGTTTTCATGGTTTGGTGATGACTGACTGGCTTGTAGAGATAGACTGACCATCAGTGAATGCAGACAGCCGTCCACTTTAAAGTCCACCATCGGCTTCCCCAAGAGTCTCAGCAGGGGAGTCATTGCTGCAGGTGCATCATTGTGCAGGGTGTCTGTGGGCGGTGAGCATTATTTCCTTTTTTCTTGTTTTTTTCCTGATGTGTGTATATTTCTGCTCTATCTCTGTATATCTTCTGGAAGAGACAGTGTTTCTGTCTCCCAGTGGTCCTAGAGACCCCTCCTTAGTTTTTGTTCATTTTAGTATCACTGGGACTCAAACCCCAGAGCCCTGCACATGTCAGGCAAGTGCTGCACCCTGAGCTGCACCCCAGCTCTTAAGTCTTCTTACCTATCAACTGGGGTGATTGAGTCTGTGAGTGTGGAGGAGCTTCTCCATGCACTATAATGGTGTTGTGTGGTGGTGGTCGGTGCTGATGGCTGGAGCCTTCTTTATCTGGGGTGTAATTCAGTTAGTGTGTGGGAGACTCAGGGATAAGTGTCCCACACTAATGATTGTCATAGTGAAGCAACTCAGATCTCTTGGAGAAGAGTGGAGAAAGTAAAAGTTCTTCATAATATGTTGCCTTCCGCAGGAAGCTTGGGCTGGTATTTGTGAGCTTAGGGAATTGCTGCCTGCCTTCCTTGAAGAACAAACAAGGAAAGCAACACAAGCAGCAGTGCAGTGTGGCAGCTGTTCCGAAATGGAGGTAGCAGTGTGAAGGAGCTGTGGATGGGGCTGGAGCTGGTGGTGCCTCCAGACACGGGTGTTCACAGCTCAGGACCTGCTGGAATCGCATCTCACAGAGCTTTCCTTGCCCTGGCCAGCTAGCCTGCCGTTCTACACACACTTACTTGTAGTGCCTTGAAGTCGAGGGAAGGGTTGCTATTTTCCTCCAGTGAGTGATGTAATGCATGGATGGAACTGACAGTTGGTGGATGGCTGGGAACCACGTTAAGACATTTGTGAGTGAATTTTACATGTTGAATACATTGTTTAATTTTGTCCATTCATTTTATGTGTGAATAACATTTGTGAAGATCCTAACCTCCCTTGCACACAGTTGACAGTTAAATTTGAAAAGGCTGGTATCATCATTCCCTGTCCATTCATTCAGGTTGGAGAGAATAAATTGAGCCAAGCCACCAGCCTGTTGTAGTGGGCAGTGTTAGGAACTTTCTCCATCTTTGTTATGCCTCTGGGAGCCAAGCAGTGGCTGCATATTCACAGGGACATATTGTTGCAATCAGAACGTGACATTTTCCAGCCCTGCTCTTCAGAGAGCCACTGTTCCCTGCTGTGCTGTGTGCAGTACCTGCATCTCTGTCCTGCTCACCTACACCCACACACCCTCCCCTGATGCATGCGATCTGGGCTTAACTTGTTTGTTGCTTTGTGATGGAGACAAAGGAAGCTTTGGGTGTGCTCATGTGATAATTCCGCAATACAGGAGACCTTCAGAGTTCTTGTATGACCCTTGAATTAACTAGGTGGTAACGGTCCTTCTCACTGCCGTCATTGTGTGGGTTAACTCCCGGGAGCGGCGCTGAGGTCCTGTGCAGCAGCTTATCTCCTGAGCGCTTGTGAGCTTAGCCCAAGGTAAGAACAGTGCAGTTTGTCGCTTTCAGGGTCAACATAATGTATGTCAGTGGCTTTCAACCTTCCTAATGCTGCGGCCCTTTAATACAGTTTCTCATGTTGTGACCCCAACCATAAAATTATTTTTGTTGCTACTTCATAACTGTAATTTTGCTTCTGTTATGAATTGTAATGTAAATATTTGGTGCGCAGGGTATCTGATATATGACCCCCATGAAAGGGTCATTCAGCCCCTCCAAAGATCACCACTGCCAGGTTGAGAACTGCGAGTCTGTGCTGTTAGCTCGCATCTATCTTGGAGTTGTGACAGGAGTCCCCACTAAGCTCCGTGGCTGTTTCCCTTGTTCCCTGTTGGGATTTTATGACAGGTGACTTTTCTTTTTAGAGATCCTGGATTTTATAGATTGGTGCAGAATCATTCCCTGGTTTGGCAGATAAATAAAATGCTCACCCTAGACCGTAGAAATGAGAATTGGTTGTCTGACTAGTTCTGTGTTTGTCAATGGAAGACTTACGAGTTGATCTCAGTTGGGTCTCATGTCTTCTCTCTAGTTGGCCCAGACGTGGCGCCATGCACATTTCTTTTCTCTTTCTGCTTTAATGCTTTTAAGTGCATGACCATCTAATCTGCATTCTGATTTAGTGTGAAACAAGGTCATACATTACCTGTGATTTTAGTGGGGAAAGTCCTATTTCAAAACCCCTCTGTGTTTGATGTTAGCCTGAATTAGTTCCTCTTTCCTGGGGACCATTTCTGTGCTCTAAATACTCTTGTTATGGGAATCATTGTTTTTCTTTTTCAAAAAATGTCATGTCAAGGAGACATGTTAATTGTGAAAGAAAGCTTACGGATACAGAACACAGTCTAAGAAGTGTGTGCTAGCTGGAGGTATTTCCGGGTGTATTCTTTCTAAAATAAAGGAACTCTGGGCCTGTTGTTGTTAATGGTGCTACTGGTGAAGAAACGTTCCCTCTTTAAACATGGAAATATACAAAACTCACATGTATCCTGTTGGGACCCCCTCCTGCCTTGAAGAAGCGTGAACTCCATCTCCCGTTGGAAGGCTGGAACCCAGGCTCTGATAACTGTGACTGACATGTGGAGCTCACTCTCATTCTGCCGTGGCATTCATACCTTTGCAGTCTGAATGGACCTGTTGTGATCATTTCCCTTCTCTTCTTTAGGAAGCATCAATCCCTGCATGTATTTTAAGTTGAAAAAGTCTAAAAACATCCTGCAGGCCAGTGCAGGGCCCGGTGAGGCCCCTGAGCAGTGGCTCTGGAAGGACATCAAGGGGGAAGACAGTTAAACACACTCTCTGGTTTATGAGACAGTCTCACAGTAGCCGAGGCTAACCTGGGACTGAAGCGTTCCTTTGCTCAATGTCCTGAGTGCTGGGACAGGTGTGTGTCATCATGCCCAGCCCTGGACAGCTCTGAGCTCAAATTTGGCCAATCTGCTATTTGCTATGAAGGCATGTCTAAGGAAATGAGGACTTTCAGCCAGGTGAGCTCTCCTCTGGAAGCAGAAAATGGCTTAGTTGATGCTGTGAGTCACATTTAACACCGACACTGGTCCTAGATTGATTTCTAGTGGTGGACAGGACATGTCTGCTTTGTCTCTGAGCACAGAAGCTGCTACCTCAGCAGGGGTCAGAAGCTGAGCCCTCCCTCCTGTAGACAAAGGCTCTGAAAACATGCTAAGCTTCCACCAAGAAGACTTTATTTGAAGATCCTGAACCAGCAAGGCTCTTCCTCCTGTGTAGGTGGACGAGTGTCAAAGTGACAGCAGTGTGCCTGGTCTTGCTTGGGCCGGAGGAGAGTCTCCACTGAAGGCAGGATGCTATGACCAGCCTCTTTCCACTGCTGTTGATGACTGAAACATTTATAGAGTTTACTCAAATTTTGGAGGGTTTTTTTTGGGGGGAGTAGGGTTAAACTTGGAAGATTTGGAGGATTAGGAAAGCAGTCATAAAATATGGTAAACTTCAGGATTTGGCAGGTATGCAGTAATGATGTAAATTTGTACTTGAGTTTTTTGTTGTTTTGATTTGCTTTTGGCAGTATCTTGTTACTGACATTTTCAGGAGGTAGGATTCTAATGTGGTTTTATTTTTATTTTTTATGTTAAAGTGTAATTATTGTATGCTTTGACTTAGAAGAGAGCTGGAAGTGATAGGACCAGCATTCTCTAGGGAGGCAGTACGGGTTCGACCTGCTGGAATGTAGTGGGCTCTGTTTTGGGAATGACTTGCTGCTTTTCCTTCTGGTGAGAGTGATCAAGTTTTTAACAGTGCAGTTTTAGTTCAAGCAGTTTTGAGAAAACTGGCCTTATTTTTATTTATGGCTCCATGGCTCCTTAGTTTACTGTTTGGTTTTTTTGTTTGTTTGTTTTTAAAGAAAATGCCTAGATTCATCAGAAACAACAGTTTTTTTAAGCATGGAAAACCATTTATTTTTTTTTAAGTGAAGTTTCCTTACTAATAAGCAGAAGCACTTAGACGCTAATATGTGGCAGTATTATTTTGAATAATAACAATATTGATCTGTCAGCTTCTTTTATAATTAACTGAAGACTGAGGATTTCTTTAGTAAGAGGAGAACCGTCAGATTTATCCATTTGATTTTAGTCATTTTTAAATGTGTGTTTTACAGAGTAATCTTAATTCAGAACTGAAAAATGTCAGATGGATTTATTGAAGATGATTTAATGGTTAACTGTTCAGGCTTGGAAGACAGAGAAATCAAATTATTCATCCTTCCAGAAAAATCTCCCTTTGCTTTTCATACAGGAAGAAAGAATTAGACATATTACAGTACTGAAAATATTCTATAAAATCAAACCTTGAGTGCAATGCTTTTGTCTTCTTAGGTTTTTTTTTTGGGGGGGGGGATTATTTCCTGCAGAAGGAAGGGAAAGAAGTTGTTCCTGCTGAAGGGTTCTTTTCTCCCTTGCAGAGCGCACGAGGGCAGCTGGAGTCCGGGAGCTGTGTGCCGGAGCGCGCTGTGTGCCCGAGCGCTGTGTGCTGGAGCCGCTGGAGCGAGCGCTGTGTGCTGGCTGGAGCGCTGTGTGCTGGGGAGCGCTGTGTGCTGGCTGGAGCCCTGTGTGCCAGAGCGCTCAGAGCGCTGTGTGCTGGAGCGAGCGCTGTGTGCTGGCTGGAGCGCTGTGTGCTGGAGCGAGTGCTGTGTGCTGGCTGGAGCGCTGTGTGCTGGGGAGCGCTGTGTGCCGGAGCGCTGTGTGCTGGCTGGAGCTTTTTTCTCAGCAGCTGTGTATAATTCTAGATTCCCTGTGACTGTACATTTACGGCAGGACTTTTAACGTCTCAGGTAGATGTTAACACCTAGTAAATGTACCTGCTATTGCATCTAGGACTTAACTGGCCATAATGTTAGCTCCTCTCCCCATCACTGCAAGGATTTGAAGATCTGTTTTGCTTTGTTAAGGGAATCTAGTGTTCGCTTTCTCCCTTAGGGCACTTTAACGTCTTGACTCCTGTTCTGAGGGCAGCTGCTATAGCAAGACAAGCAACGGTTTTGTGGCATGGCGGGCAGTTGCTCCTTGAGAACTGGGGCGGCTGATGACCCTTTTGTTTTTAGCTCAGAATGACGGCTGCTGTCAGTATCCTCTGTGACAATAGTTTGTGCTTTGCTGCAGTTATTAACGTGTATTGTAAAAGTGTTTTTTATAACAAATGTTGCGCCATGTTTGCTCGATTGAAAGTTTCCTCACCGCTTGATGCGCCCCTCCTCTAATTCACTCTTTGTCTTTTGTCTTTGCTGCCTTGCAGGGTTGGTACAGTAGGCTCCACTAGACTTAGCTGCAGCTCAGAGTTTCTCCTCCAGCACCTGAGTAAATGCTGATGGTCTTGTGGACTAAGAGTGCGGGCTAAATTCTCAATCCCAATTGAGAAGCGGAGGAAATTTAAAACTGTCTCCTTCCAAGCTTACCACAACCACCACCATCAAGACAGCAAACAAAGGACAAAGACTTTGAACGGCTGTGTTGCTCTGTGTAGTCCCGTTCACGTGTGCTTTACAGACTTGGCTGGGTTACTAATAAGTAAATAAGAAGTTGGACACTTCTTTCATTCGGACATTTTATTCACAAGTTACCAGAATGAGGGCTGTACTGGAGACGGCAGACATTGCCATAGTGGCCCTGTATTTTGTCCTGGTCATGTGCATTGGTTTTTTTGCCATGTGGAAATCTAATAGAAGCACTGTGAGTGGATACTTCCTGGCCGGGCGCTCTATGACCTGGGTGGCAATTGGTGCCTCTCTGTTTGTGAGCAATATTGGGAGTGAGCACTTCATTGGGCTGGCAGGATCTGGAGCAGCGAGTGGATTTGCAGTAGGCGCATGGGAATTCAATGCCTTACTGCTCTTGCAACTTCTGGGATGGGTTTTCATCCCTATTTACATCCGGTCAGGGGTATACACTATGCCTGAATACTTGTCCAAGAGATTCGGTGGCCATAGGATTCAGGTCTATTTTGCGGCCTTGTCTCTGCTTCTGTACATCTTCACCAAGCTCTCGGTGGATCTGTACTCAGGCGCCCTCTTTATCCAGGAGTCCTTGGGTTGGAACCTCTATGTGTCTGTCATCCTGCTCATTGGCATGACTGCTCTGCTGACTGTCACCGGAGGCCTTGTCGCAGTGATCTACACAGACACCCTGCAGGCTCTGCTCATGATTATTGGGGCACTCACACTTATGGTTATTAGCATGATGAAGATCGGAGGGTTTGAGGAAGTTAAGAGAAGGTACATGTTGGCCTCACCCAATGTTGCTTCCATTTTGTTGACATACAACCTTTCCAACACAAATTCTTGTAACGTCCACCCTAAGGATGATGCCCTAAAAATGTTGCGAGATCCAACAGATGAAGATGTTCCATGGCCTGGATTCATTCTTGGGCAGACCCCAGCCTCAGTATGGTACTGGTGTGCTGACCAAGTCATTGTGCAGAGGGTTCTAGCAGCCAAAAACATTGCTCATGCCAAAGGCTCCACTCTAATGGCTGGCTTCTTGAAGCTTCTACCAATGTTTATCATAGTTGTACCAGGAATGATTTCTAGGATACTGTTTGTTGATGACATAGCTTGCATCAACCCAGAGCACTGCATGCAAGTGTGTGGAAGCAGAGCGGGGTGCTCCAATATTGCCTACCCACGCCTGGTGATGCAGTTGGTTCCTGTGGGCCTTCGGGGCTTGATGATGGCAGTGATGATTGCGGCTCTGATGAGCGACTTGGACTCCATCTTTAACAGTGCCAGTACCATATTCACCCTCGATGTATACAAGCTTATCCGCAAGAGTGCAAGCTCCCGGGAACTAATGATAGTGGGCAGGATATTTGTGGCTTTTATGGTTGTCATCAGCATAGCATGGGTGCCAATTATTGTGGAGATGCAAGGAGGCCAAATGTACCTTTATATCCAGGAGGTGGCAGATTATCTTACCCCTCCAGTGGCAGCCCTCTTCCTTCTGGCAATTTTCTGGAAACGTTGCAACGAGCAAGGGGCTTTCTATGGTGGAATGGCAGGCTTTGTTCTTGGAGCTGTCCGTTTGATACTGGCTTTTACCTACCGTGCTCCTGAATGTGACCAACCTGATAACAGGCCAGGCTTCATCAAAGACATCCATTATATGTATGTGGCTACAGCATTGTTTTGGATCACAGGACTCATAACTGTAATTGTTAGTCTCCTCACACCGCCTCCCACCAAGGACCAGATTCGTACCACCACCTTTTGGTCAAAGAAGAACCTGGTAACAAAGGAGAGCTGCTGTCAGAAAGATGAGCCATACAAAATGCAAGAGAAGAGCTTCCTGCGGAGCAGTGATAATAGTGAGGCTATCAACCACGTCATTCCCAACGGGAAGTCTGAAGACAGCATTAAGGAACTTCAGCCTGAAGATGTTAATCTGTTGGTGACATGCAGAGAAGAGGGCAATCCAGTAGCTTCCATGGGTCATTCAGAGGCAGAAACACCAGTAGATGCTTATTCCAATGGGCAAGCAGCTCTCATGGGTGAGAAAGAGAGAGAGAAGGAAACAGAAAGCCGGAGCCGGTATTGGAAGTTCATAGACTGGTTTTGTGGCTTTAAGAGTAAAAGCCTTAGCAAGAGAAGCCTCAGAGACTTGATGGATGAGGAGGCTGTTTGCTCCCAGATGCTAGAAGAGTCTCCGCAAGTAAAAGTCGTGTTAAATATTGGACTTTTCGCTGTGTGTTCGCTTGGAATTTTCATGTTTGTTTATTTCTCCTTATGAACTTAAGAACATGGTGAGGCACTTAAGAAAATACTGGTCTTTGAAAACAAAAATGTAACTGTTGCATCTCTCAGGCATTGTTTACGCTGAAGGTTTTAGCCAAATTTTACTTAGCAGAAAATCATCTATTTGCAAGACTTTTCCCAGAGATGGATGAACTAAATCTTCAACTTAAATGAAACAAAACAATGAATTGTGCAAAAAAAAATGTGGTTTTAGAGTTTTCCATACCAAAGTGAGGAAAGACCAATTATTCTCACAGGTCACTTAGAGCAGAACTGTGTTAAGGTACCATGATAAAGTGTCTTGTCTGCATTGCCAAGTCTTAGACCTTGTGCTGAAGTAGATTTGCTCATCTGTAAGGTTTTTGTCTCTAATCCCTGCTATGATTAAAAAATTGAATTCATAGAGATTGTATGATTAGTTATGTCCTGAAAGTCTAATGTGTTGTATAGTGATTACTTCAGGACAACTTTGTTTGCTTGGCTGGTTTTGTTAGCATGAGTCCATGGATTCTGCTTGCCAAAAGAAAGGAAGAATGTTTTCCTGGAGGTATTTTTGTACCCCTTGTGTGTGGAATGTTAGTGGCTTGGGCAGGCTTTGTTTCAGTTCCCTCCCTATGTTTTTCTTTCTTAAACTGAACCATACTGAATGACTACCAAGTCTGTATATATATTTTTTTAATCGGGGGGGGAAGTAAGTATTGCTGATGATCCCCACATTTATTGATGAGATAAGGTGTTTTAAAATATAGTTTGAGAATTAACAACCATGCAATGCTTGCTAAACGTAATGCTGAGAGGATGGTCTTCTGCCTGTTTCCTAGCTGCTTCCTTGTTATTTTGTAGCATTTACTTTGTTAATCAGCCAGACGCCTTCCCCATGGTCCAGTTGTGAGAAACGTTCAGTGTCATGACAGAAGTTGGCACAGCTTTTGTGTGCTGAGTTGTAGCCCTTGACTAGCTGTGATGCATTGAAGTTGTGTTTAGAGGAAAAATCAAATTCTGACTCATACTGCATTCTCCATAAGTTCTTTTCCTGGGTTTTGCCTTTCTTGAAGATGTGCCGCGAGTGTACATCTATGCTGTTACAGTCAGCACACGCACATGCGTCGTTACAAACTGGCCACCAGCCACAGAACTCTCCTCACCCTTGCTGTTGATCAGCGTAGGGTTTCTGTGGGTGCCCAGTGTGGTCATACGCTCTTGTGGAGGACATCGCAAGACTCTATACAGACCTTTACCTTTATAAACCAATCGCAGCATCCACGGGCAGTGGACCTTTGTTATAGGCTGTTTCTCCCTAGTGAGGATGGCACACAGGAGTTAGAGAAGAACTCTTAAGGATGATGTCTGTAGTCCTGTGTCTTCAACACTGCCTGTTCTCCATGAGAGATGGAGAAAACTAACTGTATACCTACTTTCTTTAAGCTAATAACTTTTTAAATTATATAATAAATTTATTAAGCCTTGTACTCAAGGACAGTTGTTACTTTTATAGATCATTTTGTAGATTTTGAATTAAAGCTCAATCCTGATAACTATTTTTTTTTTGTAATGCATCAATTTGTTTGCAAATGATGGACTTGTGTCCAACACTGACTTTAGGGATCATTGGGTACATGCAGTCTTCCTGTCTTTAGGAGGTTCCTGATGGACTGAGCCTGGAGATGGAAAAGGTCATTTATGCACGAATAGCATGTATTTCTGAAGAACGTAGAGTGCCTTGTACAATTTTTCTCTCAATTTCTATTTTGAGGTTTATAACTGAGGGACCAAGTAGATAGGGCTTCCTTGTCTTGAGTGGAGGCCGAGGCTGTGACACGTCCAAGGTCACAGGACCTTGTGGAACAATGGGAAAGCGGTTCTCCAGGTCTGGACTCAGAGTTTGCCCACGTGCATCTGAATGAGTGGTTTGTTCGTGGTCTGTGACAGTCTTCTCATTTCTGTTTGAGATAACCTTTCAGGCTATGATAACGTTCACAGGATCTTGGGTTGTCTGAATTTGTATCAGGTTGTAGGAGTTAGTATTTCCTTTGAACACATCCCTCTGCACTTGGCAAGAATTAACCCGTTGGCTGAGTGGCCTTCCTAATCCTCGTATTTACAGCGTAAGAGAATAGGTGTTTATATGAATTTCTCCCCTTTATTTAGTGTTGAGTCCTAATAATTTGGAATGTTAGATCTTCTTACCCTCTTTTTGTTGTCTTATAGTAAGATACATACATCAAGTGTCTGTGTAAATAGCAGTAGGTCAGGTTTAGAGTTCTATATCTATAAATAAGAAATGACTTAATATATCCATGAGGTGTTCATTCTTACCAGTGTGAACATCGCTGTACTGACTCTGAAGTCCCTACCGCTTGTCTTCCTTACTGCCTCCCACATGGATGCTGTGATTGAAGAAGGGTGTGAGCTGGGGAAGGCAGCTTCATTCCAGGAGACCAGGCTTCAGTCTATAGGTTGTTGGAATGACCTTGGAATGATAGATGGTTATTTCAGGCTAGCAAAGGGTCCATCCTTCCCATGGATATATGAGTCCTAAAAGATGGCATGGATCTGTTCAGACATTTACACATGCATTTCTGCACTTGTGCAAGCTAAGGTTCTGAATTGACCAAGACTGACGTTGACTAAAATGTGGCTAAAAGTAAAAATGTAGGTGAGACTGTTGGTCCACAAACACAGGTGAGAAATACTTATCCTCGGTGTGTGGGGCTCAACTTCTAGATGCTTTGTCTTCCCCGGCAGCTTGTGTCTGGGCCTAGAGCAGAGGGCTCTGACAGCGGCCTGGAGAGTGTTGACTCTGCTGCGGAGCTGCAGGTCTCTCATTTCAGAAGACTGTCCTGCCCATCTCTCCTTCAGCTGTTCTTTCTAGGAAGTGATTGCTTTTCTTTTTAGAGGAGTGTCAAGTAATAACTCCTGTCCTTGGCTCAGATCCAGTGGGTCTCATTTCCAGGGCTTCCTTTCCACTGGCTCCAAGGATCCATCATTATCTTGCACAAAGAGGGAGGCTGACCAGGGCTGTGTGTCTTTACCTCTTAGAGATGTTACCATAAGAAATTGGCAGAGACCCTTCACTTTGTGAAACTCCCAGTTAAGAATGGATCTCAGAGTTAATTGGTTCTCTGAGTATGGGATTAAAAGCCTTGTCTGGGGGTGGTTATGAATCCTTAAATTCCTACACTGGGACTCTTTCTCTATCCCAAGTGCATGATCTTCTCATCTCTTTGAATGCCATTTAGTGTAATCTATGGATGAGTCTTCTCCACCAAATAAATCAGCCTTGTCGTTACCCATTGAGAGATTAGGTCTTGCATCTTCTCGTCTGACTGGTACTATAGTACTAAGATTGCTTCATTCCCTCATATCACACCTTCACGGGAGGTATGATTGGAAGGAGACCACATAGCTATCTGTTAGTGACAGCTCACCATTCCCTAGGTGTGCACGAGGCCATTCATTCCTGTTAAACCACGTGGCTGCACAGCCTTGTTAGTGCAGTTTCTCTAAGAAGTGATTAAAGCACCAGTGTTTTAAAGTCAGGAAACAACAGTGAGTTCTCATAGAAGCCCCTTTGAGATATGGTGTCATGTGATGCATCACAGAAAGGCTGTTTTTACCATTAAGGTGGTAAAGTTTGAAATTAGCTGGTACAGAGAGAAACACTTGGGCTGTTATGTCCGAGGCTGGTGCAGAAACGATGACTCGGGGCCAAGACCCTTCTTGTGTAGATCACCCGTCACACTGTCTTGAACACCATAGCTGCTTACCTCGTGAGCTGAGGTTCTGTGTAAGAGTATTGTTAGTGCCAAGTCCCACACTTAGTCATGTGTTTTCATTTAAAGTTCTCACTACTGACTGATCTTTTAACAATGTTGTGAAATCGATGCCATTTATGCTTCTGTCTACATTCCTTTATAACAGGCAAGGTTTAGTTTGCGTGTAAGCCACCCATTTTCCTAGCAGCCAGTAGCTGTTGCCCTGTAGCCTTCGCTGAGAAATGAAGGGAAAAGTGTAGTGTGTGTCATTACTCATCTCATGCACTTTACTGTCTGGAGGAGCATGTATCGGCAGGCTCTGTGGATGGCCTGATTCCTCCAAGTGTGCCCAGGAAGGCCGAGTTCTGTCTGGCATGCTGCCCCCTTCCCCCTCCCCCCCCCCAGGTAGCGTATGTCTAATGACTCTGCTAGGGATTTTCTGGACAGCACAAGTTGACAGTATATACCCACAGCATAATTAGATGTATTTGCCCTATTTGCCTAGGGCTGCTGGCTTTATAAATTTATATGTAAATAACACACACACAAATTTAATGTTCAGTTTATTAGTGTGAAAGCAGAATGTCATTAGTATCTTGTATGTGCATGTCTGTGTGTGTGTAATTGGAAACAGATGGGGCTTACTGAAATCTTGGAATGGCAGTTGCTAGTGTACAAGGTTTTCCACAGTATAATCAAATTTTGAGGTTTGTGTTTAAGTTGTAGGTAACTTTCTGCTTGCCAGTGTTGATCTGCTAGTTTGCACCTGTCCCTTTCTTAGCTGTAAGCTTCCTACGCTTTTAGCTTTTATCATAACTAATGAAGAAAGCTAGTAGAAAGTACACATTTACATGCTTTTATATGTAGTTTTTGGTTCACAGAAGCAAGGCAGTTTTAAGTATATATATTGTAGCTTAATGTTATTTATTCATCTTAATTTGCTTTTACATCTATAATTAAAAATTTAAAGTTACATTATATTTCTGAGCATATTTTTAGAATGTTCCTGTATAGTTTGTTAAGGACATGTGAGCACTCATATAACAATAGCTCATATTTCCATGTGTAAGGAGAGGCTAAAGGTCCATAGAAAGCACAAAACTGTTCACGTGTGTGTCTCCCCTTGTAAAAAGCACAAAACCTAATAGCATTCTCACTAACCCCCAAGTGCAAGTCATAAACCCACCAAGCTGTTGCCCCAGGGTTGTCAGGACGACCACAGTACGAAAGGCTGGACAGGGAGACTGCTGTCCCAGCCGGGTCCTGAGAGATGAGTCTGTGTTCTTACTGTTTGTGCTGCTCTGATGGGGAGAGCAGCTGCTTATATTTGGGGTTTTTAGGGAAAATGAGATCTGTGGACACAGACCCACAATCTGAAACTAAACTGGGACTGTCCGGTTTCTGGTGGGCAGGGCAGGAGACAGCTTTGTAAGTTGTAGTCATTTGAATGCTTAAAATCTTGTCTAGAAGAAGGGTTACTAGTTTTCAACAGTGCTCTACAAACCATGAAAAATTCATACTCAATAGTGCAGATACTATATTGATCTTTTGCATAGGTTTGCTTGAGGTGGCGTTAGCTTTGTGTTCTTTATGTGCTTAACTGTACTTTTTAGTAGAGAGTTGGATCTCTGTGTTGCGAACATCAAACTATTTCTGGACAGATTCCATATGACATTGCCTTTCCTAATAGCACTGAGAATTTTTTAATGTGTTCTGTTAGCTCCTCAAGACTAGATGAGTGGAAAGCTGTGGGTGTGCATGCAGAAATAAAAATGCATTTCCTACCACTCAGCATTGCCCTTTCCCCTGGTTTGCTTTACCTCCAAATAGTCCCGTGGTTACCAAGAATGAAAGTGAGCCGTCTAAGTTATGGCTCCATCTTCAGACACAGCTCTCAGAGGAAAGAGAGCGCCTCCTCTGTTTGGGTAATTTTCTTCCTAGGGAAACCTTATAACAAAGACTGTAGATGACATAGACTAATGTGACCTAAAAAAACAAAACAAACAAACAAAAAAAACCAAAAAAGACAAGGTCTTGGTATGTGGTATATCTTAGAAGAATTCACATGAACATGGGTGGTGAGATTTCTCTGGTGTGTGTGCCTACAGCGGCATTTTACAACAGGTAACCTGGAGGTTGCAGGGAGGGTCTGAGTGGGGAGCTGAGGGAGAGGCTGTGAAGAATGTCCTTGACTAGCAAAATGTGACAATGTAGAGCAGTTAACCTTTGACCTATGTACTCTGTACCTTTAAGAGAGTTTAATACAACTTTTTGAAATGCTTTTTAAAATTTCTTTGGCACAAATGATTTTCATGTATAATTTCATGGAGAACTGCTTTAATCAAACTAAGTGAAGAGTGGTCATGCTGTAAATATGCGTAATCCCTGATCTCACTGTGAGAGCTCAGACTGCGGAGTGGCAAACAGATCACCAAGTCTCTTGCTCATGGACTGCTCTGTGGGGCTATTAAGATGTAAAAGCTTTATTATTGTTATTAGTTTTAAAAGCGGCATACCGCATTAGTGTCTGAGGACAGTAGGAGCCGTTCCTCTGCTACCCTTGCTGTTCTGCTTCAGTCTGTGAGCGCCTACCACATTCAGACCCAGCAGGGGCTTGTCTTTGTCTGGAACTGTTGGTGATCACCATATGAACTGGTAGGCTTTTCCGCTTTGCTTTTCTTTTTTGACAAAATGGGAATCAAAATAGTTGCTGTGCAAAAGTTAGTAGTCTTCTTCAAGAAGAGCAATTCTTTTTCTAATAATATCCTGTGAAATTGCTTCATTCATTCCTTTATTTCTAAGCCAAATGCCAGCGGAGTACTGCTGCTTTTATCTAAAGAATTTTGATATGTAAGTATTAATGCATTTTAAAAGACGTCTGCTTTGAGAAATGTTTTCCCAGTGTACTGCCTGTGGAAGTTTTGTCCACATTCCTGGCTCAGAGGCCAGTCAGTACGCTGGGCTGCGTATTATGTACATGTATTGTTTTCGTCTGGTATTATAGACCAAATATGGCTGTAATGGAATTAGTGAACATTAATTTGTTATTGGTTAGCTTTTAATTATTTCCAGTTTACTCTCTGTTGTCCTCAGCCTCTTTAGTTTTCAAGTTCGACTAATAAGGTCCGTTTCATTGTGTAAGGCTTTCGTTTCAGAGAAATCAGAATTTTCTTCCATCTTGAAAAGAAAACCGTTAAACTGTAAATTTAAAGCTGTTAGCTACTTGTGACAGTTCTAACTTGCCTATACTGTGTACAACTGATTTTTACAATTGTAGACTTGTGTGACCTTGGTTTACTGTGTTGTGTTACTGTTGTTTGAAAAAAGCCGTCTGCTGAAGAGCCGCCAGTCCTCACTGCTGACTGCGCGTCCTCTGTTCTCTGTGTACTCGTGTTATTCTGCCAGCTGCTGCATTGGCCTTCAGAAGTATTTGAAAACTTAAGACGAATACATTTCTTGCAAAGTCCGTTCCTTTCTGTGGTATTTTGTCCTGTAGCTGAAGTATAGTAATTATTTTATGGAAACGTTAGCACTTCTGTACAAACTTGGAATAAAATGAAAAATTTACTCTTCTGTGACTCTCTCAGTGTCTCTCTCCACCCGAGGCCCTGCTGACTTGGCCCTGCGTGCTTTCTGAATGCCCACATTCTAGTATTACCACGTTAGCTGTCGTTTGTCAGCACCCACCCATGGATAGTGGCTAAGGATACTTATATGTAAAACACGGAATAAATGAGAATATTTGTGGGGTTTTCCTAATGGTTTCAAAATCACTTCAAGTTACCATAAGACAACGGCATGTAGGAATTGTCTTCACCCCGGTTGACCAGAGTTTGCATTGCCTCATGATCAGAACAAGACTGCATCTGGGCAGGAACACACCATAGCGAAGGTAGTGTGTCTCAGCACCTAGATCAGTGCCCTGTTGTCCACAGCATTGGATAGGAACACACCATAGCGAAGGTAGTGTGTCTCAGCACTCAGGTCAGTGCCCTGTTGTCCACAGCATGGGGCAGGAACACACCATAGCGAAGGTAGTGTGTCTCAGCACCTAGATCAGTGCCCTGTTGTCCACAGCATTGGATAGGAACACACCATAGCGAAGGTAGTGTGTCTCAGCACTCAGGTCAGTGCCCTGTTGTCCACAGCATGGGGCAGGAACACACCATAGCGAAGGTAGTGTGTCTCAGCACTCAGGTCAGTGCCATGTTGTCCCATTGTGGGCACTTGGTCACGGTGCTGTCCAGTAGCTCCACTGCCGAGCTGTGTTCTCTGTTGATAGTAAGTAGTTTTGGGAGGTAGTCTGAGGCTTCGAGAGCACTGAGTGGTCTCTGTCAAACTGGACCCCTCGTTTGAGCATCCACCTGGGAATTTTGCTTGAGTTGTAGCTGACAGCACAGAATGGCTTGTCAGTATGGAATATTAGTTATGCAGTAAGTCATAGGTCACTACGGATAGTTTTTAGTGTATGTGTGTCCAGATTTAGCTAATGAGACCATCATAGAAGTCTTTGTGTTCTTTCTGACATGGTTCCATCAGTGTTTAAAGAACCTCTTTCTAGTGTAACAGGATTTTCTAGGCTCATCTTGTTCTTTCTCTATCCTTGTTGGGTCAAGCATCTGGCAGGAAGTAGTCTAAGTATGCTAATGCTGTAGAGAATTGCACCATTTTACCCTTTGATATATAGGGCATCGTCTGCTGGCTCCAGTTCTTTTTCATTTATCTATTTGGTGTGTGCACACATGCTTGCGGAAGCCTGGCATTGTCACTGGGTGTGTCCTCTGTTGTTGGTGTGGGCACGCATATGCCTGCGGAAGCCTGGCCTTGACCTTGGCTGTGCTCCTCAGTTGTCTACTGAGGCAGAGTCCCTCCTGAGCCTGTGCTTACTAACTGTAGTTAGCTGGCTTGCCCAGGACCCCAGCCCCTGCTGGTTCAGTGCTGGGACTGCAGGTGGCCACACGTCTGCCTCCTGGACTTGAAAAGTTGACAATACTGACCCACTTGTCACGTTTACTCTCAACTCTGTAGAATTAAATGGCTTTTTATTTGCTTATTTAGTGTTTGACTGAATATAGAATCGTAAGTTGGAAAACTTTCAGAACATTAGAAGCTAGAAAAATAGTGGAAATTTGGAAGCCTAATATGATTTTTTTTCTAGCTTGTATGTTTCATGTTACAAAATTTCATAATTAGAAGTTTTGCTGAAAGTTGCTGGCCCCACGTGGACTCTTTGAGTGTGGCAGCATAGTCCTGGGGTGTGTGTGTTGGGGGGGGCTCTTTGCTTAGCCCTTGAAATGCTACACTTAATTTTCTCAGTCTTTAGTTCTTTTTCTTCTTTCTCATAGGAATTTCTAAACTGTATCTTCTAGCTTTTTTTGTGAACAAATTTAAGTAGCTTCTGTCAGCTTTTCATTTTATGAGCTCCCCTGTGCCTGAGTCCTTGTGTCCTGCATGTGGCTTCTCGTCGCCGAGTCCTGGCGCTCCTGCCTCTGTGTCACTCCAGACAGCTTCTCTCTGCCCGTGCTGCTCTTTCTCAGGGTGCGCACGTCTCAGGCTGTCTTGCTGTCTGCTAAGGTGAACAGTAGCAAAGGCGATGCTCTCTGCCTGGCTTTGCCAGCTTCATAAACTGAAAGCTGTGGCTGGAGACGTAGCTCTGAGTAAAGTGTCCCTTGTGTGAGGCCCTGAGCTCTTCCCTCAGCAGCCGCCCAGGACACAGGAACCTGGTGGGCTTCCCTTTTGAGAGCACAGGGTTTCAGAATTCACTACCTGGTGTTTTCGTCTTGTTGGTATGACAGCCCTGCTTAGCACAGTGCTTGTGCCTCCTGCCCATAGACTACCTTCTGATGGAGCCCCCAGAGACTACTGCATGGGCATCTTTGGATCTACCAACTCCATGCCTTCCTCTCTGACTTGTCCCTCAGTTCCAGAGGCCCAGGCCTGAGGTCTTTGTGTACGACTGATCTTCCCTGCTGTAGGTTTCCTGCCTCCTCCCTTTGCCTGTCTCTTTCCTCTCCCATTTTTTTCCCCAGGGCTTTTCCATAGAATGTGTATCAGTGTATCCTGTTCTATACGTGTGTGTGTGTGTGGTCATGCATGCTGCAATAAAGCCAGGGTGTCTTGGTGAGTTTAGCCTTTGAAGCTGAAGTCTCTGGAAGAATGCTGACCACTCAAAGCAAAGCTGGGGTGTACAAGTCTGTTCTCTAGAGTAGCGAACTGTGAAGACTGATGTTTCTTACCTATCCAAGCCTTTTACTGTGGCACTGGACATGCATAGTGCACAGAGCCACACAAAGCCACACAGATGGAGTGTGGTGATCATCAGTTTTCATTGGATTCTATACATTGCTTTTGGACATTGATTTGACAAATACAAATTCCTCCTGGTCAGGTTCCTGTGAATCCATTTTTGTCAGCTGATAATCTTTATTTTATCTGTGTCTGCTTAAGATGCCGCATTTAGTAAATGGTGTGTGTGTTACACTCATCTCGAGTCTAGCAGCACCACTACTCACACCCGCGCGCCTGTGATGTGCATCTAACATTTCCTACAGGCCCATTGCTGCCTGCGCACTGAGTAGTGCTTCATTGTTACACTTAGGGTTTTGTTGTTGTTATTGTTTTGTTTTGCTTTTTTTTAAATAGTAATATCAGCAATGAAACCATACACATTCAAAAAGTGAACAGCAAAGCCCCCCACGTCAGCATGGCACCAAATAGATTACAAAAAGGACACTGTTTATGGTAGGAGCCAAAACAAGGTGCGGCCTTGCCTTGTTCTGTCTCAGCTGGGCATGCGTGCGACAGGCTAGTGACCCTTAGTTTTCAGCACCTTGCCTATGTGCAGATCTACAAATAAGGATTTGGGGTTACAAACACATTTTCTAAATAATTGACTTGCATTGAGAAGCAGACACATCCATCTGTCCGTCTGTCCATAAGCAATAGAACACTGTCAGTCTCCCGCCCTAATATTCGTTCCTCTCTCAGCAAGTCCCTGTTTTAGGGAGTTTATCTAATGACCCCATACCTCTGGTTTTCACTCAAAGTTCTGTCTCTGAAGTATTTTTTTCCATCCTCCATTGAAGTCACTATACTCCTGAGGTTTAGAATTTGGTGTAACATGCTCCATCCTCTGACTTTGTCTTCATTTGCTTTCTGTCACTGCAACAGAATAGCAGAAACTAATTTATGACAGAGAGAGCTTCATTTGACTCATGCCGTGGTAACTGGGACGTTCAAGGGCTGGTGCTAGCACCTCTCACTGCCACCTCCCATTCCAACATGTGGAGGACCTTGTTCTACAGGACATGGGACGGGAAAGAGTCATTCGTGTGGTAAGCCTCTAGCCGTGAGTGAACCCGTCATCTCCCAGTGGTCCTACTCCATGTGGTGAAACTTTAGCTGTTGAGTATACCAGTCATTTCCTGGTGGTGTTCTACTCCAGATACCTTCAGCATAAATATTGGGACAGTGTTTCCCACACATGCAACTTGGTGTGCAGCTCAGGACACGAATTCCAGATCCATTGCCATCATAGTCATTTTTTGTAGATAGGGCCTGGCAGTGAACTCAGACTCTTTCTGCAAACTGGCAGTGAACTCAGACTCTTTCTGTTTGAGTTCTGGAATTGCAGACATGGCCATGTACCCTGTGAAGGTCCCTTCCCACCTGCGTCCTTATTGTCTAGACATCTCGGTGGGTGCCGCTCAGTTTTCATAGACCTCTGACTTGGGCTTTGTACTCCAGATCAGATACTGCTAATGTTTAGCTGGCACTGATTAGAAAGGTACAGCACCTGTACCTGTATACATGGAACACACACCACGAAAAGTAGGTGCAGACATGAGGACTGCTGCTCTTTGACTTGCTTCCTTCCAATTCCAGTGTCGCGTCCTGTGCAGGCTCCCTGTAGCCTTGTGCACTTAGGGTTTGCTAACTCTGTTTTCATTGCTTTTCAGAATCTTTCAGTGCACGCTTTAGGATTTGAGCATCTCCTGATAATGATTGACAGTGAGGTTGGTTGGTTCTATTCCATCCCAAGTAGCCCTGAAAAGTGAAGACACAGTAGCTCACCGACTTTCTCTGCCTTCCTGGCTCCTCGTTAGTGACTTCTGGCTCCTGTACTCTAGCTCTGGTTTAAGTAAGGGTGCACATTTGCTTTGTTTTGCATTTCTGCCTTTCAGAAAGTGGGACTTGTTTCTTCTTTGCAGTGGAGATCTTATTTCTTCTGTTCTCTGTTTTATCCCTTCCTCCTCCCAACTGGTTTCACTTCTCTGACTTACGTATCCATCAGACATGTGCTGAATACACACTGCCAGCTTCTGCTCCTCTCCAGGGACATGATGGTAAGGTGTGAACTAAGAGGTTTAGTTCAGGAAGAGACACTCCTGCATGGCTATACTGGTAGAATGCTCATGGGGTCACCGAGGAAAGATATTCTTCTAGCTTTGGAAGTAGCTGAATCCCAGTGACCAACTTTATCATGTAATTCTGTGGTATTTTTATGTCTTTGTGTCTGTCTGCCCTGCTTTCCATGCTAGAAGAAATATATTAAGTACATTCCTTCCATCCCTAACTTTGAGCACCTCTGCCTTGGCCTAGCTGATGGCACTGTATTCTGCTGCTCAGCCAGACGTGTAGATCTGCGTCCTTTAACAGTGCCTGCTTCTGATTCTAATAATGGATTGTTCAAAAGGTAAAGAACACTTCTCTCAATACAGTCTTCTCATTAGTATTTTCCTAAACATGGCCTTGGCATTTAGAAGATTCACAGGACCTATTTAGAATTTCCCTATGAATCTTTTGTCTTTGCTGTCAAAATCCTTTGTTGATTCTAACCTTCCAAAGTATCCCTGACACTCAGGGCTGTCCTCTGTGTGAAGATGTTGAAGTAGGTGGTGAATACAGGGACTAGATTGTGCAGAGGCAGCAGTCAGCAAGACAGCACCTTGGGGATCTCTGACCCCTGCTCTAGCCATCCATTTCATGAGCTGTGGCTTTTCATTTACTTGCTGAAATAGTAACCAGGACTCCTGCCTGTCTTTCTGTCTCCCATCCTTTATTCATCTGGAAAGGGGTGGGGAAGATATAAATGGACCCAACAAAGGATCCTGGCTTTGGGAATGTTCTCACAATAGTAAACATGGCATCTGAGTTTTGGTTTTGTTTCCTGATGAAGTAGGAACCCCAAGTAGCCGCCTACTGGGACTGCATTCTCCACTTGCTTTCAGGGAGGATTGGAGTATTACCACGAGAAAGATTATTACCACCTTAAAGGCCTTAGAAAAGATCTCTGTGTCCATGTGAGGCCACTCAGACCCCAAAAGAAAGATCTATGTTCTCCCTCATGCAGATCCCAGTCTATGATGTATACACGTGCATACATGCATATATATAAACAGCCGTATGTATGGGCACAGGATAGTGTAGAAAGGAGACCAAGGGGACTGTAGGTACAGGTTAACATGTAGGAAGGTAACCAAGGAGGTAGCAGGTGCTAAGGAAGGACAGAACACAGGTAAAAAGGCTTGAGTCGTGATAGAGAATATAAAGCTAATTGTTTTTCTAGTTTAAATTTTTAATGGTTTTATCATTGTGTGGTGGATAAGTGGACGAAGGCGCATGTGCGTGCGTACACACACAGGACAATAATGAATGAAGAAGAGGAAGGCTCAGAGCCTTGTTGACCTGCTGAGGAGCGAGGTTCACAGACCTGCCAGTCTCACCTTCGCACCTGAGAGAGGGGAGCATCTCAGGGCCTAAGACTTTTGTTCTCAAAGTCAGTTCAAGTTTGAATTGACACATGTGGTAGAGATAGAAGCATCTTTTTTCTTTATTTCAGACAGGGCCTTCTGTAGCCCAGGCTAGTCTTAAACTCACTGTGTAGCCAAAGATGACCTCTTGTTCCCTCTTCCACTGTGCCGGGTTGCAGGGGTGTTGTCACCTGCTGGACTGAATGTCTTTATTTTGGAGCTCAGTTGGTTGCAGTGTGTGCTGAGGGGTGCCATGCTGATCGCCTTCTCCCTGTGAGGGCTCACATAGTAAAGGGAGTGTTAGGTTCTACTCAGGCAAGCCCTCAGAGTCATTCTTAAAATAGATCTGAATGATGCTCTCTGACTTGAGACTCGGGAAAAAAGTTGACTAAAGAACTAAACCCCATCACAGTTGAATTACGAAGTGTTCCATATGAGTCACATAGTGTGAGCCTGTGCACACATCAGCTAACAGCTAACACCCACTCTGTGGGTCATTTTTTAAGACTATCCATTTGTGTCCTGGAGCCATCTAGTACCAGGATGGTCACTGATGGGCCAGCATGGACCAGCTCCTGGCCTCCTGGATAGCTGTCTTGTTTCTGTTTAACAGGCTTCTGCCTGCCTTGTTGCTGAAGTGACTTCACAGTTGTCTGATGACCATTCGCATAGTGAAGCATGTCCTGCCCAGTGACCTCTGGTATCATGGGCACATCTGTCTGTTCTGAGCTGATTCTAGGCTGGCAATCCCCAATTCCTCCAGAGTTTAGTTTTGTTCTGCTTCCCCAAGAGACAGTGATCACTTGTAACAGCCATTGGCTCTGAGTAACCTGGAAACTGTCTGTGTGCCTAAGCCTGTGTGAATATGGAATCAGCAAATGTATACATTTTCAGGGATAGATCTAAGATTCACAGAATTCTTAAACTATGTGCTTATCCCTCCTCCATACACTCCCCCCATCCCCAAAAAAGTTTGGTTCTAATGTGGCCATTAAGAAGCACAGGATCTTGGCTTCTAAACATGAGCAGAACTGCCATGTGGTGTAGCAACCCTACTTCTGGTACCAACTATGGAGGAAGAAATCGGTGTATTTAAGAGAAACTGTTGTCCCCATGTGTTCCAGCAATATCCAGTATAGATAGGACACAGGATCTTCTCTGTGCCCATCAGTGCTGAGTGGGTGACAGAGAAAAAGCACCCCCCACACAGCGAGGTCCTCGGCCATAGAGAAAATGCAGCCCACACAGTGAGGTACTCGGCCATAGAGAAAATCCAGCCCACACCGCGAGGTCCTTGGTCATAGAGAAAATGCAGCCTACACAGCGAGGTACTCGGCCATAGAGAAAATGAAGCCCACACAGCGAGGTCCTCGGCTGTAGAGAAAATGCAGCCCACACAGCAGGGTCCTTGGCTATAGAGAAAATGCAGCCCACACAGCGAGGTCCTCAGTCGTAGAGAAAATGCAGCCTACATAGCGAGGCCTTTGGCTGTAGAGAAAATGCAGCCCACACAGCGAGGTCCTCGGTCGTAGAGAAAATGCAGCCCACACAGCGAGGTCCTCGGTCGTAGAGAAAATGCAGCCTACATAGCGAGGCCTTTGGCTGTAGAGAAAACGCAGCCCACACAGCGAGGTCCTTGGTCGTAGAGAAAATGCAGCCCACACAGCGAGGTCCTCGGCTGCAGAGAAAATGCAGCCCACACAGCTGGTGTAGGAGGTTTTTCTGTATTTGTGTTGCTTTCATTGGTGATTAAAGAAACTGCCTTTGCCTTTTGATAGGGCAGAAATCAGGTAGGCGGAGTAGACAGAATGGAATGCTGGGAAGAAGGGCAGTGTGGCAGATGCCATGTTTCTCCTGCCTGAGACTGACGCTGGTTAGAAGCTTTCCTGGTAAGCCACGACCTCATGGTAAACACAGATTAATAGAAATGGGTTAGATCAAGAGTGAGAGTTGGCCAAGAAGAGGCTAGATATAATGGGCCAGGCAGTAACTTAATTAATACAATTTCTGTGTGGTTATTTCGGGGCGAGGTTCTCGGCCATAGAGAAAATGCAGCCCACACAGCAAGGTCCTCAGCCGTAGAGAAAATGCAGCCCACATAGCGAGGTACTCGGCTGTAGAGAAAATGCAGCCCACCCAGCGAGATACTCTGCTGTAGAGAAAATGCAGCCACATGTAGTGAAATTCTCTGCTATAAAAAGAGTGAGCTCATGTCAGTTGAACCAAAGAGTAGGAGTCTAAAGGGTGCATTAATGGTCATAAGCAGGCACAGAACACAATCTATAGGTGCTTACTTTTAAAGAAGTTAAGTAAATTGGCCCTACAGAGGTAAATAGGAGATGATTTCCAGAAACTGAGAATAGAGAAGTTAGTAAGAGGTACAAACAACAGTGAAAGTGGAGATCGCTCACTCGTTTCCAGGCTGCCCAGACCCAAATAATCACACAGAAACTATATTAATTATAAGACTGGTTGGCCAATAACTTAGGCATATTCCTAGCTAGCTCTTAATATCTTAAATTAACCCATTTTTATTTATCTCTGTGTCGCCACTAGGCTGTGGCTTACTGGTGCCGGCATGTTACTCCTTTGGAGGCTATATGGCATCTCCTTGTCTCTGCCTACTCTCTATATCTCTTCCAGCCTGACTATATTCTGCCCTGCCATAGGCCAAAGCAGCTTTATTCATTAACCAATAAGAGTAACACATACAGAAGGACATCCCACATCATCTCCCCTTTTCTGTCTAAATAAAAAGGAAGGTTTTAACTTTAACATAGTAAAATTACATATACTAAAGCAGTATCAAGCAAGAATTATGGTTACAATATTTAGTCTATTTGCATCTGGCAAAATTAAAGAAAATATTCTATCATCTATTTTATCTTTGTGTGTCTAAAGCTTCATATGTAATTTATCTTTTATCATAAATAAGGGAAACTATAACTATTTGTCTTCAACTCCATCAAAGACTCCAGAAGGATATAATATTACCTAAATAAACAGGAAGTGAGTTGTAAGCAATTTCCAAAACTCTAGAATTGACAGAGATATCTCGCTGCCTGGACAGTCACCCACAGTTCTTCTGTACCATTGGGGCACCCATCTTCAGCCTATAGGCCTATAGTATCCAGCAGACTTTTCCATGAAGGAGGAATTTGAAAAACTGTTTTGCCTTTATTGGCAGTTTGTCAGTCACTTTTTTCTGTGTTCTGCAGAATGTCTGGCAGATTCTTTCATGAAGCAGGAACCCTGAAGGACTGTTTCACCTCTTTTGGCAAGTTCAGCTGTAATTTTTCCGTAGGTCCTGCATGTCCAGTTCATACAGCATACCATTAAACAGTCCAGGCTAGAGCAGTTTCTTGCCCAAATGGCTAGCAAACTCCAAGGAGCCTTTTCAATGCCCATCTTCCTCCTGAAGTAATTGATGCTTCCAGAAGCAGATATGTCTCACTATTGAGAAAAGTCTAAGTTCTTAAAACCTTTCAAATGCTATATTCTGTAGGTCTTTGAAGTTGAAGTTGATCTGTGTAACTGAAATATATATCTGTATATATAGAAAACCTAACTAATGTAATTAAAAGTTTGACTATTATAAATGCCTATTAATCTGTAATTTTTTAATTATACAGTTTTTAAATGAGCTGCACAAACATAACACCTTAAATAAGAGTAGAAATACATATATACAGTGTAACAAAATCAACCTAAAATTTGTATCAATAGACCAAAGTCCATGCCAGTGTAAAGTATTTATCTCTATATACCCCCCTTTTCTGTAGAAATTGACTTTGACCATTAATCATTTTTAACTAATCCTTTTAAAATGAAAATATTTATAAACAATCATTTTTGGAATTTGTGCATAGTTTTCTCCAAACTATTTTCTGCTGTTTGTTGGGCAAAGTATTTTTAGGGTTCACAGAGACCTTTGGGGGGAGGGCTTGTTCCATCAAACCACATTAGCCTATAAGGAATCCACAGGTTCTCATCTTCTGTGGAAGCAAAAGCAGAACCTTTTTTTCCAAAGTAACATATCCTTAGACTCAAAATTTGAAGTCAAGAAACCTTTTATATATGTGTGTGTGTGTGTGTGTGTGTGTGTGTGTGTTTAATATATATGTGTTGGTTTAGCTTAGCAGTGTGTACAATGAAATCTCTCTGTAGTTAGCTCATTCACATTCAAAAAATTTAAAGAAAACACTTTAGTATATATAATCCAGACTCTGTATATTTTCCATCTTTATGTGGCTTTTTTCACTATTACTTTTTAATATTTATTTCATTATTTTTATTCTTTTAATCTATGACTGTTTGTAGTCTTTTCTCTCTCTTAAGCCTATGTACATTTATCCAACATTGTGACCCATTTAGAGGTCTTTTTCATCTGAACCTGTCTTTATTGCATATCTGTATTCATTGTCTGAGCAGAAACACTTCTTAAAATGCTAACCAGTGTGACTAGGACTAAGGCTTTTTTGCCTTTTGGCTCTGTCCAGGCCAACATGTCAGAGATATGTACACTGCCAGCTCCGCAAGCCATGCTCACTGCCCCGGCTCAAGAGATGCAGCGGGTCTATGTTGCCATTAAGCAACTTGTAGCATGCTGCTCACAAACCCTGCCAGAGTTTGTGCTGCAGCCTGAACCAGGAAGCCATTTAAAGAAGCTGTTTAGTTCTTGCTGCTAATGCTAAGTTAGGAAGCCTTCTCTTAAAGGAACCATGCCTCCGTTTGCCGCCAGCAAACAGAGCCTCTCTGAAGAAAAATGCAGTGCCAAGAAGATGCGCTTGGCTCCCATTTTTATGGGTCTAGAAGCCCCCTCCTTTAAGCTTTTTTTTAGGTCTTATGTGGATGTACATTGCTGAACGTTTAGGTGCCATTTTGTAAGAAGAGACTGCTCATTTGTTTCCTGGCCATCCAGACCTGAATAATCACACAGAGACAATATTAATTACAACACTGATTGGCCAATAACTTAGGCATATTCCTACCTAATTCTTACAGCTTAAATTAACCCATTTCTATTAATCTGTGTATTGCCACTAGGCTGTGGCTTACTGGTGTCAGCATGTTACTCGTTTGGTTGCTACATGACATCTCCTTGACTCTGCCTACTCTCTGTATATCTCTTCTAGCCTGACTATATCTGCCCTTCCATAGGCCAAAGCAGTTTTATTCATTAACCAATAAGAGCAACACATACACGGAAGGACTTCCTACATCGCTGCAGGAGGGGAAAGCTCCGTTGTTTTGCAGCAAAGAGTGTAACTAAGAAATTAAGCTACATTTCAAAATAGCTAGGGGAATGGGTTTCATGTTCCCAATACAAAGAAATGGCAGGTGTCTAGGCATCAATAAGACAGTCTGATCTGAGAGCTGCACATTGTATGCACCTATTGAAATATGTTGATCCATACATATGTACTGTTATGTGTCCATTGTTTTTTAATTGTTTCTGTAACAACTTTCCATTGATTATTATAAAACAAATCAGTTAATAAAGCATGATGATAAAGTAAGCAAATGTAGATCCTCTCATTTGTTAGCTGTACGCCTGATGTTTTTCATACTTTTCCTGTGTGTGCACATAGAACATGCACGTGTGTTTTTATTAAATGTATATTTATTATTAACACATTTTATTGGCTGGTGAGGTGGCATGATGGGTAAAGATCTCCAGTGGAAAGAACCAGCTCCCAAAGTTTTTCTTCTGACCTCTGTGTGGGTACTGTGACTTGCACATGCCCATGTGTGTACACACAATACTGAATGAATGAACAAATGGGTGAAACATACCAGCAAATAAAGATCAATAGCATGGTTTTAATGCTTACATAAAAAACACCTTACTTGTTCAAAGTCAATGAAAATAATTCATTGAACCCATCTGCTATTAATAGGCAGCCAATTTCACTTAATGACTTATGTTGTAAACTTTGTCATATTGTCTTTATAGTTAGATCCTTGTATGTGACTAAGATAGATTATTTAGAGTAAGCTATTTAGTGATTATGGAGTCTTAACCTTATACATTTTATGCTAATAAGCATTGCCAGATTGCTTTACAGAAAACTTATATTTTTACCAGGGTTGTAGGTAAGTTGTGAAGAAACCGGAGCCTCCTGGAAACGCATCTCCACATTGACGTGCCCTGCTGGAAGAGGGCACTGTTTGTTTCCCGGCTGCCTGGCAGCTCAGATCCAAAATAATCACACAGCAACCATATTATTTGCAATACTATTTGGCCAATAGCTTAAGCATATTTATTTCTGGCTAACTCTTATATCATAAACTAGCCCATCTCCATTAATCTGTATATCACCAAGAGGCTGTAGCTTACTGGGTAGAATTCTGGCATCTGTCTCTGGTGGGGCTACGTGGCTTCTCTTTGACTCTGCCTTCTTTCTCCGAGCATTCAGTTTAGTTTTCCCCACCTAGGTCTACTCTACCCTATCAGGCCAAACAAGCTTCTTTATTCATTTAACAATAGTATTCACAGCATACAGAGGGAAATCCCACATCACCTCCCCTTTTCTGTTTAAATAAAAAGGAAGGTTTTAACTTTAACATAGTAAAATTGCATATAACAAAACAGGTATCAAGCAAGAATTATAGTATTCTTATCTACTTTATCTTTTATTATAACTAAGGAAAACTATAATTGTAACTATCTATTCTTCAAATCCATCAAAGACTCCAGAAGGATACAATATTACCTAAGTTAACAGGAAGTACATTGTAAGCAACTTCTAAAACTCTAGAAATGACAGAGACATCTCGCTGCCTGGACAGTCACCCAAAGTTCTTCTGTACCGTTGCAACTTCCATCTTCAGCCTACAGGCCCATAGTAGCCAGCCGACTTTTCCACAAAGTAGGAAATACAGTTCCGCTTATATTGGCAGTTTGTCAGTTACTTTCTTCTGTGTCCTGCAGAATGTCTAGCAGACTTTTTCATGAAGCAGGAACTCTAAAGGATTGTCTTACCTTTAGGCAAGTTCAGCAGTCATTTTTCTGTGGGTCCTGCATGTCCAGTTCACACAGCATACCATCCACAGTTCAAGCAAGAGCAGTTTCTTGCCCAGCTGTCTAACCAATTCCATAAGGAGCATCTCTGATGCCCATCATTCTCTTCAAGTAGCTTGTACTACCAGGAGGAGATGTGTCTTATTGTCATGAAAAGTCCTTAGTTCTTAAACATTTTAAATTCCATATTCTGAAGGTCTGAAAGAGTTGAAGAATACCTATCTAACTGAAATATATCTCTATATATCTAAAAAAATCTAACAACTATAAGCTTGACTATTATAGATGACTCTCTGTTAACCTATATTTCTTAATTATACATTACTTTTTAAAATGAACTACATAGTCACAGTACCTTAATCAAGAGAAATATACATATAACAAGATTGACTTAAAATCTGTATCAATACCAATGCAGAGTATTCATCTTTATGCATATCACCTTTTAAATTTAAACAAACATTTGTAAACAATATTTGGGAATATGGGCGTAGTTCTCTCCAAACTGCTTCCTGCTTTTTATTGGGCAAAGTAATTTTTGGGGGTGTTCACAGCAACCTTTCAGGGGATCTTGGTTCATCAAACCATTTTAGTCTAGAAGAAATCCATAGGTTCTCATCTTCTTTGAAAACAAAAGAAGAACCTCTTTTCCAAAGCAACATATTTTTAGATCCATATTTTGAAATCAAGATACCTTTAAAATATATGTGCTGGTTTACCTTGGTAGCCCATACAAGAATGTCTCTCTCTACTTAGCTCCTTCACAGTCAAAAAATTCAAAGAAAACACAATAATATACATAATCCAGACTGAGCCCCTTCCATGTGTCTGTGTTAAACTCTTCATTAGACTGTGGACTCCATTGCCCTGATCCCCCGTGAGCTCCAACCCCTTTTCCACTTGGCCGTGGTTGGTACACGACTCGGGTGCCCTGACAACAGGCCCACCTCCTGGAATTTCTGTTCTGAGTCATAATGTAGAAGACTGGACGGTGATTGCCCCCCCCCATTCTGGCTGAGGCTCTTGAGAATCCCTGTTGCCCAGACCCATGGAGCTTTGCCGCACTGAGTTCTATCCTTACGAGCCATCGTGTATCATTTTCTTTATTTAAGTTAGTGAAAACCAGTTTCAGCTGCTCTTACCCAGAGATGTCTACAGTATGGCCTCAACTAATCATTCTCATTTTCATATTGATTGTGACTTTTTCTTTCTTCTCTTTAAAAAAACAAAACAAACCTAGCCAGAGACAGCTGCTGCTTTGAAACGTACACTAGAATCCCTGATGGACCAAGGAGCCATAGTGAGGAACCTGGAAAGTCTTGGTGAGCGCGCCCTTCCTTACCGGATCTCCAGCCATGGCCAGCAGCACAGCAGAGGCGGGTAAGTGTCTCTGTGAAATGGCTTCATGGGCTTAGGAGAGAACACCGAGTCATCTTAGAAACTGTCACAGTGCCACGTCAGTCCCTGTTGTGCAGCTGTCCCTCAGGTATCGGTAGGAAAGCAATGCTTTACTGTAGGTGCTGTCTTAGGGTCTACTGCTGTGAGGAGGCACCATGACCACTGCAACTCCTATAGAGGAAAACATTTAACTGGGGCTGGCTTAGGGTTCGGAGTTTAGTCCATTGTGGTGGTGGGAGTGTGATACTGGAGAGGGAGTTGAGAGTTCTCCATCCAGATCAGCAGAGTGTAAGCCACTCTGTCTGGTTTAAGCTTCTGAGGCCTCAAAGCCAACTTCCTCCAGCAAAGCCACACCTACTCCAACAAGGCCACACCTCCTAATAGTGCCACGCTCCTGGGCCTCTGGGGACCAATTCCATCCAAACCATCACAGATACAGATTTAGTAGGCAGGTCCGAACAGAAGCTCTGAGTAGAGCAAGGGACTTGTAGGCTCCCTCTGGGGGAATTGTTTTCAAACTCAGACTTCTTTTTCTTGATGTTTAACCTTTGCCTTCAGAAAGCCTCCAGTTGCAGATACACAAAGCAAAGTAGGCTTCCTTGGCTTCGAGCCAGAGCTAGCTGCACCAGAGTGGAAAGATCTGACTTACCCTAGACAACCTGCGGTTTTCTACCTGGGTGTGTTCTGTCCAGGGCTCTACTACTCTCTGGCACTCAGAACTTTGTGCCTTATGCAAGCTTCTCTGGTCATCCGTGGGCATTGACTTCAAGTCTGACACTCGGTTGTCTTGGGAATGGAGAGAAAATGTGCAGCTGGAGAGAAAATGTGCAGCTGCGTGCTGGTCTGGTCGGGGAACTGCTTTATTCCTGGTTTCAGAGTGTGGGCGATGGCCTCGGGTTGTTCTGCATCAAACCCGCTGCTAGGATGAGGTGCGTGCTACAGACGTCTTCATTGCCTCAGCTTGTTTTCTGTTGAGCTTCTTGAGAGCGTCTTGTCAGAGTGCCTGAGTGTTGCTAGGAAACAGGCAGCACACAGTGGCTGGTCCTCTTCCACAATCGTAATGACAATGAGGGATGGAGCGTGTGTGCATGACAGGGCGTGTGTACCTGTGCATGGCAGGGTGTGTGTACCTGTGCGTGGCAGGGCGTGTGTACCTGTGTGTGGCAGGGCGTGTGTGCCTGTGCGTGGCAGGGCGTGTGTGCCTGTGTGTGGCAGGGCGTGTGTACCTGTGTGTGGCAGGGCGTGTGTGCCTGTGCGTGGCAGGGCGTGTGTGCCTGTGTGTGGCAGGGCGTGTGTGCCTGTGCATGGCAGTGTGTGTGTGCCTGTGCCTGGCAGGATATGCATCCTTTCTTCACTTTTTTTTAAACTTGGTCGCAAATTGGTGTGGCTTTACCACAGGACTGTGGGTGTCTTTGCCTGTTTAAAAGGAACGCATGTGGTCTGTCCAGGGACAATTAGCTGTTCTTATGTAGAGGTGAGAAGTCAGTGTCCTCGTCCGTGTGGTGATGTTGGGGGCATCCATTTGGAGTATCCCTTTCCTGTCGACATGAATTCTGTTTCCCACTGCTATTTCTTTAACTAGCATGTGCACTCCAGCCAGCTGCCTGGGTGCTGCTATTGCTGCTTGCTGAGCCCACAGAGAGCTGCTGTATTGGCTCTTCTAGCTTCAGGCCTCCACGTGCAGTGCTGGAGCACGCGTGGTGGGGGGCACACGTGGTGGGGGGCACGCGTGGTGGGGGTGCTGCTGCTCTTCGTGGGTGGAGCAAATGCTTGTCTTGGAGGAGCCCACCTGGCAGCACTTGCTCTTCTTTCAGGTGCTGACCAGGTGTGTGTTCCTCACCAGGGATCCTGTTTCAGTCACCTTAGCCATTGGTGTTGGAAGAGCTAGTGCAGGAAGGCCCCGTTTTTGAAGTACACTGCACGTGTATACTATATGCAAGCATAGTAGAGTGTCTCATGACCAGGAAGAGGCTTCAGGTTCTATATCTGTGCTGCTGAGAAAAGCCATTGCCTACATTTATCTGGTTATGGTCCTATTTTCAAAATGCTGTATCCGAATGCTAATTTACAGAGATTCTAAAGCCAAGACTAAGTGTGTGACATCAGTGCAGTGTGGGGAGCCTGGCATGGCCCATCTTTCTAAACACACAAACAGTGGGGAGCCCTTCAGTGAGTTGTGGTGCTGGTCAGCGTCATGTGAGCATGGCGTGTGTGTGTGTTTGTGTGTCCACGCGCGGTTCAGGCCTGTGCATGTCACAGCGCGTGAGTGGAAGTCAGAGGACAGCTTTTGGGAAGTTGCTTCTCTGGCCACCTTGAGGGATTTATGGGTTGAATGCAGTGGTCAGGATTGCATACAAGCTCTTCCACCTCCTAAGCCATCTTGCTGGCCCAAGGTGGCTTTATTTTTATATACTCCAACTGTTTTCCATGGTGGCTTTTGGTAAATGAGCATTTGAGGGCTGGTACATTTAGAACTGCCTGAGTAAAGGTTTCTAGATGCCTGTCTTGGGGAGCTAAGGTCAGCTGGACACTTCATCCAGCCCTCCTAGGCATTAAGCCTAGCCCTCCTTGTAGTATGCATTTTCTTCACTTGACACATTGCTTGTGTGCATTGTGCATAACCTAGAAGGTGTTGCACACATGACATGTCCCAGAAAGTGCACTGTTTGCAGATGGTTAAGAAACAGCATAGGGTTGTTGATTATACATTTAGCATTTAAAGGTTTGGTTCATTTCAGTACTCTGAAGGGTGTGACCTGTACTCGTGGTTTGGTCAAGGCACTGATTGAAGTTTTCATGCTGTGTGCATGAGTCCGTATGTGTTTAGCTGGCTGATTAAATGGGCCTGCATGTCCTTCAGGAACCCACGTTTCATGTGGTGTTATGGCCATCCGTTCTAGGGGATAACAGTGTGTTTCAGTGGCATCCACAAGTCTCAGGATGATTCTTGGGTTCGTTGTGGTTGCTGGTGTTAGAGAGTTCTCAGTCTATTGGAAGTCTTGGTGTGTGCTGACCGAGGTAGCAGCAGCAAGGGAGGATGAGGAGAGGCGCCTGCACAGCAGTAGTCCCAGCACAGGGCTGACACACGAGTCTTTGCCACACAGTTCCCTCTTAGCATGCTGGATCCGTGCCACTGCCATTCTCACATGTACGTCCCCAAACTGGCCCCAGATTATGCCAAAAATTAAAAATGTCATTATTCCAAATACTAGTTTGATCAGACCCTACTTGAGAAGCAGGTTGTGTTCCAGAGACTGGTCTGCAAATCCCTGTTACTGGGAACTTGTTGGCTCACTGGAACAACTTGATGGTTAAGTTTCTAGATCCGAGCATAGACAGTTACTTATTCACTGCCTCAAGGTGTGTGGAATTGGGTGGGTTGTTTATGCTGAGCTGAAGACCATCTTGAACTTTTTAAACCCTGTTCTTGTGTATTCCACCTGGCTGCAGGAACCTATTCTGCTCACCTTTACCAGAGATGGAGAAGGGCTCAGACACCTGTAACTTGTGTGTGTACGATTTTCCACGTTCCTAAGGGCAGCCATGTCCTGAGTCATTTGGCCACCACATCATGATCTTGGGAACAGAGCAGAGTTGAGAAGGTCCCACTGCTGCTTGGTCACAGTGGGGGAGGCTGGGAACTTGGGACTCATAGGTCAGCTTTCCAGATGGAAGCTCTGGCTTCAGTTCCCACCTGTTGTCCTGGGCAGTGCCTGAAAACCATTAATGTACAGGCTGGGGCTGCTGGCTTAGACAGTCTTTGCTCTGGATTTGCGCTGGTCCCTTGCAGGCCTCTGGATGACCTCTCCTGTGCCTTCACATGCTCACCTTGAGGCCTGTCTGTCTGATGGAGAAGGTACCTTTATAGGGAACCCTTGCTGCCTTACACTGCAGAGGGAGCCGCGGGAGTAGATGCTCTATCCACCCTTTCTCGTAAGAGCTGGTCATGTCCCGTTGCAGGCACAGCAGCCAGTCCTACTCCGGGCTGCACACCCTCTGAAGCTCTTTCCACTAGATGGGGCTGGATGGAGTGTGGTTTCCAGAGCAGGAAGGACCCATGACCTCTGCTGCTGAGCTGTGTGTGTCTCTCAGGTGGCCTGTGACTGACCAAGTCTATAATGTAAGCTGGCGGAGGGGTTGGGCTGACCTCATGTCCATAAGACTCTTTAGGTGTGGAAGGAGTTTGGTAAAGCTCTTGCTGCATGCAGAGTGCTCCTCTATTACAGCTGAGCAGAAGGACCAGCACAGCCGGCTCTGCGGTGAATCAGTGGAATTTTACTGACTTGTTCCCCAAATGTGTCTGCAGCTTGCTTACTCTGACAGCCCTGGCACACTCTCTGGAGGGGGCTGATTCTCCTCTGTAGTTTTCCTATTAGTTAACATGTCTGTGTTCATGTTTTGCTGCCAGCATCAAGTCATGCCAGTGTCCTGGCCCCACTTTTGTGTGTAGGTACTCCACAGCTTCTTTGGGCACAGGAATGCTATGTCCTTGAAGGTTTCTTTTAAGTGGCATTACCCCAAGATTTGTAGAAGTATTGCTTCTTAAAATGCACAAGGTCCAACAGATAGGAAAGGAAATGGGGTTTGTCTGTAGAAAGTGAATAATTGTGAAGTCAGATCAGAAAGGTTTAACCAAGACAGTGTAGGAACCGGCATCCACACAGTTTGCCTCTTGTCTTCAACAGGCTCCAACTCCGCACCCACTGGGAGCCACTGAGCCCTTCCATGGAAAATTCCACCGTCTGCCTTTGAGAAGGGGAGGGTGCCTGAGAGGGACAGTGACAAAGAACTCCAGTCTGAGCAAGCTCTTTTTGTGGGCTTCCGACAAATGGAATCAGAAAGAATGCAGCCTTTATAGCTAAGAGCACTTCCAGGAAACATTTCTTCCCCAGCACCTCTAGCAGCGGGGCTGGGGGCTCAGTCCCCAGCAGGCAGTGACAGCTGTGTGTCAGCTGCTGACCTTGAAGTGCTGAAGGGCAGGCTTAGCTTCTAGAGGAGTGGCAGGAACTGGAGGCGGTTCCTCGGAGAACACTACTGTGCAGGGAGCCAGCTTGGGAGCATTGTTCCCAGTATTGGGCATGGCCTGCCCTGCCAAAACAGGTCTCAGGATCTTCTCAGATCTCTGGAGCCCTGGTCTTTGTGGAGAGTTTTGTGATGTTAAAGTGACTTAAATTCATAGGGGGGTAAGTTATACTTGTCACCCGCAGACCATTTGTGCGGAGGCAGGCCACTGCTCTCCCGCCTTGAGCCTCGCATCTGTCGTAAGCCGTGCTTAGTGGACTCCATCTGTCTTGGCCCTGCCTCTCCCTGCTCAGCAGCAGTGAGCTCCTCAAGTCCACTTCTGCAGGGTTGGTGTGCAGCTCTGTGCAGAAGGAGATGCTTGGAAGAGCAGATGTCAGCTCTGTCCATGAGAAGATTCCTTGATTAGAACCACATATAGGAATAACCACACACTGCTGGCCTCTGTGTTCAAGGCTGCCATAGGGATGCTCCCACCTCCTGGCTGTCTGGTGTGTGTTGTGTGTGTTCTTCTGTGTGTTCAGCATGTGACTGAAAAATGCTGAGATGTGAAGCGTAATTAGATTTTAGATTATTGCACTGATTTGTCCACTTAGTGGTTCAACTACTGATTAAAATAAAAGCAGAAAATGGAAGCTAACTAACTAACTGGAGTATTTCATTACTATTATTTTATTAGAATGTCCTCTTTGAGGCCTGTCAAGGTAGTTGCAGAGGGGTCATGATTCTAACTCATTCTCCCTTCAGTGAGCTGGACAGAGATAAGAGAATCCACATACTAAGACTTCAGGGTTTTGTTTGTGCCTTGTGACTCCAAGACACATAAAGCCACTGACAGCTTTGGTACCCAAAAAGTTACAGAATTAGAGGTTGTAACTGATAGGTAGGTGAACACAAGAAGCATACACAGTTGTCCTGTTGTGGCGTTGTCCGAGGCTCTGAGCCTTTCTCTACCTCCCTTCAACTCGCCCTCTCTGTGTCCAGCTGCTGTGTCCAGCCATAGAGCCTGCAGTGGGGTAGGGGCTGATCCCAGAGAGGCTCTTCTCAGAGTTGTCCTCTCTGCTTGGGGCTTGCTTATGTCATTGTAGGCCTAGGCTGTGTCAGGAGGCAGGCAGTGTGCTGACCTCAGAAGCTGGCCATCCCCCAGCACCGTGTAGGTGCCACAGCTGTAGTGGGGGGTCTTTCTCAGTGCTCCGCTGTCTGTGGCCACTGCAGCCTGGCCGAAGTGGGAGTCTTACGGAAGTTGTAGAAGCCTGAATTTCTTCTGGTGCATAACCTTGGTGATTTTTTTCTTAATATCAATTGGCCAGAGGACTGAGGTTTGTCTGCAAGACACGTTCGCCTAAGTTTGCTTAGATAAATTCTTAAGAGAAAAAGAATACTGGCGGGAGCAACAGCTCTTCCTTGTGTGTGGGCAGCCTGTGGACAGACTGGGAGACTGAGGCACACAGGCCGAGTGTGCCCTGGTGGCTTAGGTTTAGGGCAGCTCGGTTTCTGAGGAGAAGGAAGAGGTTCGGCTTTCAAAGAGAGGTGAATACGGTATATCTGCCCATCTCTGAGCCACCTGCCCCTCCTCTGTTGGGTGTTTCCCTTTCGTGGAAATTTCCATGGTATAATGGGGAGCCAGGGGAGCAGAAGCAGTCTTTGCCCACATCAGCCCCAGGCACAGATCCATAGAGTGATAAGCTTGAAATGACAGTCACACGCTGTGGTTGTGGGCACAAGCCCACTTGCAGTTTGGCCAGAGCTCTTGTTTGGGTTTGGTTGCCAAAGGACTGGAAAACTAGAGGGGGTGGATTAAGGGCAAAGGCCACAGGGTTTGGTAGTAGTGAGGGCTCTTAGAAGCCAAACCCTGGCCCATTCTGAAGACCTCCAAGCCTTTGCTTTATCCTTGAGAAGCCTCCAGAGCACCAGTAATATGTTGTGAGAAGTGAGGTCTATCCAGACCTGGAGCCCTGGCTGCCAGGTTCCACTGTGGCCTGAAGTAGACCAGGTAGACCAGTTCTCTTTCTGGTTGTTATTTCCCCAATGGAAGGCGCTGGGCTATATTTCCCTGGCTATCACTTACAGAAGACCGGATCTGTTTGAGTCCTCACTGTGGCCACACACAGCAGGGTGAACTGAGGATATTGATAGAAGCTTCCTGAGTCTGTTCTTTTGATGTTAGATGGTGAGGTTGGAAGGAGGCGATGTGTAGGAAACCATACTCTGGAAAATGATGCTGGACTCAGACCAGTGCTCAGCTTCAGTCTCCTCCTTCCATTGCCTCACCTGACACACGTGAGGTTTTTGCTGCCCCCCATCCGTTTTCTCAGAAGGTGTTGAAGAGATGTCAAGGCGCTTTGGAACTCGAGACGCTAAGACCCTTCTTTTCAAGATCTGAACCAGGAGGGATCTGGTACACCTGGCTCTGTGCTTCCTTCCATCCTTGGGGATTCTTTCTGCTCTTAATCACGAAGTGATATTTAAAGGCTCTGGTGGTACGCATTTAAGGAGAGTTTGGTAAGCAGTGATTAGGAGGCCCGCGGAAGTGTACCATTGAGTGGAAGAGGTTTGAGTTGACTCTTGGCGCCTGTAAACATACTTTCTCTCGGAATATTTAGACTTTTCTGCCTACAGATGTTCTTAAGAAGTGTGTGCAACAGTTGAAAAGTAGAAGAAAGCAGTGCTTGCTGTTGACAGTCCAGTAGGGAAAGCCAGGGTGGCCTCAGACTGGTGTTTAAATAAGCTGACTTACGGACTGTAGGAAGGGTTGAGCTTAGATCTTACAGAGGGAGGCTTGGGGCATCATAGGGCAGGCCGTAGTGCTGATGTGTCACAGGGCCCGGACAGCCAGGGCAGGGTGCGCATCCCTCCACGCCACCTGCCACGCCACCTGCCAGTTCAGGGCCCTGCCGGCACAAAGGCAGGGACACAAAGTAAAATAAAAGGAGCCTCCTCAGGGTGAATGGACTTGCTCCCAGACTCCGCTGTCAGCTCAGGTGTGGGTGTTAGCAAACAGCAGCCATAGCTGCCTGTGGTAGTTTGGAAGAACATTTTGATAAATACCGAGTAAAAGAATAATGGACAATGGGAAGAAAGAAGTGCTGGGGCATGTGTTGGATTAAAGCGTTCCACCTGCCACCAGGTAGCCAAATGAAATGGATGAGCCAGGAAAAGAAACTGGTGGTTGGCATGGAGGGGGTGGTTTGAGGTGACTCCACTTAACATTTTAGGCTCTGCTTCCTGGCTTGTGTAAGGTAAGTAGTCATGATTTAGTGTTGAACAAATGAGCAATTCATAAATTGGGTGGTTGAAACCCTTTAGGGTTTTTTTTTTGTGTGTGGGGGGGTGTGTTTGTGTGTGTGTGTGTGTGTGTGTGTGTGTGTGTGTGTGTATGGAGTACAAATAGTGAAATTAAGCCTTGGAACGTGTGGGGAGGTTGGTGTTTCGTTCCCATAGTCATCACAAGTGATTATCTAGTGAGTAAATAGACAAGTTACTGCCCGAAGCAGCCATTCCAGTGGTGTGGTGGTTTGAATCAGAAATGTCCCCTATAGGCGCCTGTGTTTGAACACTGAGTTTCTATTGGCCCTGCTGTTTGGAGAGGTATGGACCCTTTAGGAAGTGCAGCAAGAAGTACAGCATTGCTGGAGGAAGTCCTTGTCTGTGGGTGGGCTTTGAGGATTTATGGCTACACCCTGTTTCCAGTTCACTCTGTGCTTCCTCTGTGCAGTTCAGAAGTGCTCTCTCGGATTCCTGTTTCCCCATTGTGGACATCTAGCCCTCGGGAGCATTAAACCGAAACAGACCCTCCCTTAAGTTGCCGTTAGTGTGGTGTTTTGTTCAGCAACAGAAAGAAGCTAGCGCCGTCCTTCTCTCTGGTTCTCGTCTGTGTCTTGTTGCTGGCCTGTGAATCTTAGTGCTCTGCTTCTGTGCAGAGACGCCGTGATCGCAGCGACTCTCAGAAAGGAAAGCATGTGACTGGGCTGGCCTACAGCCTGAGAGCTTTAGTCCACTCTCGTCATGGCGGGGAGCATGGTGCTAGAGGAGGAACTGAGAGTTCTACGCCTTGATCCGCAGACAACAGAAGGAGGCAGTGTGTCATAGTGGCTTGAGCGTGTGAGACCTCAAACCTGGCTCCACAGTGATGCACAGACTTCCTCCAACAAGGCCACACCTGACAGTGCCACTCGCTGTGGGCCACGCATTCAAACACCGTGGCGTTCTTCCTTGACTCTATCGTGTCTTCCTTTGATCTGTTCATTTACAGCTGTTCTTAAATTGAGGCTTATTTTGTTTTTGTTTTAACTTACTTTGTTTATATTTTAAATTAAAATTTTAAGAGTTCTTTGCATGCTAGATTTAGGTATATTATCTGAGATATAATTAGCAAATCCTGTCTGCAGCTTGTCTTTTTTACTATGAGAATTGTTTTTAATTTTGATGGTTTGTTTTATTGTGCTTTTTTAAATTATAAGTTGTACTTTTTTGTGTTGCCTGATGAATCTTGGCTTAATCCCTAGGTCACCAAGGCTTTTCTTGTACTTTTTTTTTTTCTAGAAATTCAATAGTTTGATTTCAACTGTTCCATTCTTGAGTTAACTTCCCTGTCTGGCACACAAGTGAGCAGCAAAGCGTACTTTTGAAGCATTAAGAACCCTGAGCTGGTCACCACTGCTTGCTGGGAATACTCTCCTCCCCTGCCTTGTCTTTGACTTGCTCATCTTTGTCAGTCTGTCCGTTCATGCTTTCTGGATCATTGTTGCTTCTTAAGTCTTGAAATAGGTGGTGTTTGTTGTTCAGCGTTATTCTTCATCAAAGCTACTTGACTGTTGTACATTCTGTGTATTTCCATATGAACTTGAAAATTTGCTTGTTGATATTTTGATTGAGTTGTTGGAACTGTAAGTCAGACTGGAGAGAATGGACATCTAAATAATTGAAAAGTCTTACCCATGGGCAGTCTAAGTACCAGAAAGGTTCTCCAAAGAATAGTCTTTATTTCAAGTAAGAAAACTTTGCTCTGGGAATGTAGAAGACATAGTAAATGCATAGAACATAGACAACAGTCAAGAAGGTTAGAGAAGGGCAAGTTTCTAAACGTGAAAAGGAGACTTTGTCTAAGGCGCTTGGATGCAAAGTTTCCTTATTTATTTAAGGCGGTTGAGGCAGGAGTATCAGTCTAGATATTTGCTTGTAGCAGGCTTTCTTGGACCTCCAGCCCCCAAATCATGACTTGAGACTTATTATTATGAATGCCAGGCCCTAGCTTAGGCTTGTTTCTAGCTAACTTTTTTAAGTAAAATGAATCCATTTCTGTTCCTCTATGTGCTGCCCCGAGACTCATTTCCTCGTCAGCACTTTCCTGCCTTGCACTGCAAGGGCTGGCTGGCGGGGTACGCGCCCTGCCCAGATGGACAGTAAACAGACCCCCATGCTAGCAGTGACACAGCTTGATCAAAGGAGGAAGAGGAAGGCAGTGAGGAAGACAGCGAAGGCATGGGCGTGCGGTGAGGCTGCTCTATAGGAGATGGTCAGGGGGCCTCCAAGAAGACATTTGGACAGACCTGAGAAGTGGGCGGAGCCCTGTGGAATTTGGGCAAGAGGAACATTGAGGACAGAACCTCAGATGAGATTGTGCTTCCAGAGTTCGGAGAGGGTATGGCTGGAGAGAAAGATATCTCACGCAGCTAGAACACTGCCAGATCTTCAGAGCACTCTGCCAACAGTCCCTAGCCATGCCATCCAAATTACACGGTGCAGAGGCAGCTCCAACCCTGCCCTTGCCCTTTGGAGGCTTTAAGCTCCCTAGCTGGCCTAAATTCACTATATAGAGCTGCTGACTTTGAACTTGAAGCAATCCCCCTGCCTTTGCATCTCGAATGCTGGTCTTACAGGTGTGCACCACTACATCTGGCTACTTGTGAGTGTGGACAGCAGGGGTGGGCTGGGGACAGTCCTTTGTGGCATTGTCTGTCAGGTACTAATAAAGTTTTGGACCATAGCTATCTCTAATACCCTTTAGCATCAGTCTGACGTGAATAATGAACGTTACATCCATTGTCTTACTGAAGGGCTATGCTATCTGCACTGTGTCCCTTGTTAGTTCTTCTTCCTACAGAGCAGTTCTGGGTAGGTCTTTCCCCTTCCTGTGGGACACAGCTGACTGACGTCTGTCCCTCTTAGGGACGGAGTCACTAGTAAAGTCCTTTGGAAAACTAGAAGACTTCCTAATGTTTTCATAAAAAGAATCAGAAGATTTAGAATTCCATTCTTGTTGATAGGGTAGAAAATTCTGAGTATATAATTTCACAATTATTGTATTATTCCCTGCTCTGGCTGATGTCACAATGCCTTTTTGCTGCCATAAAGGGGGTTTAGGATAGCTTCCACAGGACATAATGTGTAATCCAGTCTGGAAGGAGACCTGGTATGCCCACTGCATTGTTCAGTGCGCATGAGTAGTATTTGAGCAGTGAGCTCTGTCTGACCAAAGCGGCAGGAATATGACATTTCTGATACAGGAACTCACCCATTTCTGTCTTGTTGCAGGTATTTTCTGGTGGATTTTTATGCCCCAACCAGTGCTGTGGACGGCATATTGGATCACTTGACTCGAGACATTGATGTGGTGAGACCAAATGTTGTGAAACACCCTCTGACCCAGGAAGTAAAAGAGTGTGGAGGCATAGTCCCAGTCCCACTGGAAGAGAAACTGTATTCAACAAAGAGGAGAAAGAAGTAAGAAGATGTTCCAGATCTCGGCCTCACACCTAGTCCCAAGTACTCCATGGCTGCTGATCGGTTATTTTCTAGGATGCTCTAGCCCATGATCCTTCTGCTGCAGGATGCGGGAACTTCTGAGACCTGCCCTGTCATCTCTGGTGCCTACAGACCAATCTTGGTTTCATCTTCACTGTGTGATTACCAGTGAGGGGTTCACCCTACCACTGCAGCATTTGGGAGAGCAAATTGATTGTCATTCACACTTGGTTGTCTTGCAAAACTATATGGAAAATAGAGCAGAGTAATAAACATGACTTCACCAATCTGACTTGCGTATTGCCTCTCCCCCACCCCAACGAAGTGTACCCCAAAGCTGGCTGCTCCCATTGTCTGTGATGACCCACGGTGTTAGGAGCACCCTGAAGTTGGGATACCAGACAGTCTGCAGGATTAGTGCTTTTCTGCTGTCCACATAGCACTAGTCTTTGAGGAGGGACAAGTGTTTGGGAGCAATTGGGCCTCAGTGTGTAGCATGAGGGCCTGGTTAGTTTCTGGCCTTCCACAGTCCCACAGTTCCCACAGTCATTAGGTCCCAAAGAATCACACAGAAGGTCTACATAAGTTACAAAGTGATTGGCCCATTAGCTCAGGCTTCGTATTAGCTCTTATAACTTATATTAACCCATTATTCTTATCTATGTTAGCCACATGGCTCAGTACCTTTTTCAGCGGGACAGGTCACATCCTGCTTCTTCAGTGGTCTGGGCTTCCTCCTTCCCAGCATTCTCCTGGTCTCCTCGCCCCGCCTCTCTTTCCTGTCTGGTTGACCTGCCTATACTTTCTGCCTGGCTAATCAGTGTTTATTTAAAACATGATTGACAGAATACAGACAATTATCCCACACCATCAGTGTTGCTTCCTGTCATCCCTTTGTCACTGGCTTCTGCCTCCTCTACTGTCCCTTAGCCCTAGAAGGCCCTTTTGAAGAAGGCAGAGGGATGGTGTCCATTAGGTGCACAGACTTCCTTGGACTAATAGTCTCTAGGATCTCATCCTTGGCCTCCCTGGAGCTGGTGCCTTCTCAGATGGTCCCTGCTTAGGATCTGCTGTCACTGCAGGTGACAGCTGCTGTGGGCAGGAAGCGGGAAGTGCCTGTCACCTGGGTTGCTGCCTGTGTTGATTTGTAGCATCAGGTTGTCTTACAACAGGAAAAGGAGGAGGAGGGATACTGCAAGGCCTACAGTGCCGCTGTCGCGCCTAGCCAGGGTTCCTCTGCCAAGCTGCCTGTCTCTGTACTGGCCGCTAGTTTGTCACTGAGAGCCCGGGTAGCTGCTGCTTCAGCTCCTTCCAAGCGAAAGTTAGACGGCATTTTCCTGAGGAGCAACAGATCAGGGCCAGAGAGACGGCTCTGAGGTTAAGAGCTTTGGCTGCTCCTCCAGAGGAGCTGGATTCAATTCCCAGCCCCCACATGGCAGCCCATAACCATCTGTAATGAAATCTGGTGCCCTCTTCTGGCATGCAGGCACACATGCAGACAGAACCCTATACATAATTAATAAATAAATTTTTAAACATGTTTTAATTAAAAAAAATAGGCCAAACCATGGTGGCGTGTGCCTTTAATCCCAGTACTCAGAAGACACAGGCAGGCAGATCTCTTGAGTTCTAGGCCAGCTCGGTCTACAGAGCGAGTTCCAGGACAGCCAGGGCTGTTACACAGAGAAACCCTGTCTTGAAAAACCAAACCAAACCAAAAAAAAAAAAAAAAAAACAAAAAAACAACCACAAAAAACCCAGTAGATAGGTTAAGAGGTTCAGAATTTGAGACTAGAAATAAAAGGGTTAGAGTAGAAATGGGTAGAGATTATCTGGGGAAAATAGGCTACTTCCTGTTCATTAGGAATTTCCTATAACTGCCGGTTGTTGGCCAGCTCACAAGAGTCCACGCTCGTCTACTAGACAGCTTACATTCCATGTGCTTGTCCTCGGGAATCACTGTCGTCCTCAACTGACGACGTCCATGTCGCATGCCATGTGTTGTCCACTAACTCAACCTTTTCAGCCCTTTGAGGGAGCATTGTTACCCACGCTTTTGGATGAAGAGGCTTGACATGGACTTGACCTCAAACCCAGTTACTGCATGACAGCTGAGATCTCGAACTGGGGACTCTGATATTCTTTGATTCTTGTCCGTCTTGCGGTGTTGATATTGACATTGCCTCTGAAGTTAACCATGTCTGGGGGAAGTTGTTGCTGAGGGCTTACCCTCTGTTCTCATAGCCCAAGTGTGGCACTTACCCTGAGAAGATGGTTGTCATCATTGGGCATTCCAGGTCATGCAAGTGTCCAAAGCCCTGATCACAGTTTGAGTGTTAGGGAGGGAGGAAGTGGCTAAGTAGGACAGCTGTGCAGTGTGCTAGTTCCCCTGTGTGGATGCTTAAAGCTGAAGTCATCATCCCTCTGTCCTGAGTGACACGGTGGACCTCAGCAGCTTGTTGCAGCTTCTGCCCATGCATGCCTGGTATTTGAGCACATGCCAGTGATTTCCAGTATGTGTGCTTTCTGTCAGAGGGAAGTGTCCAATCTTCCTGGCTGGTGGCAGTCTGAGGAGCTGTTTTCTGCTTCTTTAGTGAATGGGGATGCACAAAAAGCTTGAGTGTAGCAACAAACAAGGAAGCTGATAATTAGCTGGTTAGGATACAGAATTATCGGGGTCCGATGCCTCAACGTGAAAACTACTTTTCCCTAGCTGGACCCGTGTGGGTGAGAGACAGTTCACACAGCAATATCAGAAGGGAATTCATTCCTGAAGATCACCTGCATTTTTTATTCAAACACTTTTTATTCCCCCAGGTAAACCAAGGTGGAAACTCATTAATATTCTCTTTCTAGGGGACGCTGGAGTACCGCCACACCTGCAACTCAGTCACCAGCTTGGAATCCACACCTCTCCCCAGGCGATCTACATAATAACAAAAGAGAGGGAGCCGCGCATCCTGAGGCTTTGGTTAGGTTGTCACAGCTTGTCTGGCAGGATAGTGACTGCCTCGGAAACCAAGCATGGCCAGAGAACTCGGCTGTATATCTTGTATGAAGTATGGGTCTACACAGAATGTACCAAATGGGAAAGTTCCACCAATGGCAGCTACAGAGGGTGTGAGAAAAGGGGGCCCTGAAAGTAAGGGTGCCAGCAGAGATACCCAAGGCCCCGAGCGGGAGAAAAGAGGATCGAAGGGAAGTGGGCATGAGAAGACACCAAGGGCCTAGATCTGGAAGTCTGGAGAATTCTGAGAAATAAACTTGTGAGATAACATACACTGTAAAGATTTGTCACTCATATTAGCTTAATAAAATGCTGATTGGCCAGTAGCCTGGCAGGAAGTATAGATGGGGTGACCAGACTAAAAATTCTGGGAAGAGGAAAGGCAGAGACGCAGTTGTCATCCAGAAGCAGAGGACGCAAGATGAGAATGCCTTACTGAGAAAAGTTACCAAGTCATGTGGCTAAACATAGACAAGAATTATGGGTTGATTTAAGTTGTAAGAGCTACTTAATAATAAGTCTGAGCTAATAGATCAAATGGTTTATAGTTAATATAAGCCTCTGTGTTTCTTTGGGACTGAATGACTGCATGACCAGGTGGGACAGAAACTTCTGTCTAATTAAACTTGAAGAAATAGGGACCTGAACCACAGAAGCCTGAGAGCTTGGGCCTTAGGGCCATAGATCCCTTCCCTTGTGAGTTCACATCCTTCCAAAGGGCATCTTAGGTTTGTAATCTTGACTGTTGTTATGAGCTGGGGGACTTCAGCTCCAGGTTCTTTTCTGAGTAATTACTATGAGGACTCTGTGCGGTTCATCCCAGAGACTGATGAGTAACCAGACCAAGCAAGAGAATTGTCTTTATAATGATTCTTTACTAGCAACTTCAATATCCAATACATCAATGGGGTTTACAATCTTAATAGGCATGGGGATTTGATGATGGGTAACACACAAGCCATTCAATATCACAATTATTAATCCTACTAATCCTAATACATAAAACCAATTCATAATCTAACTTACCACTTATCTTATAAAACACTTCTTAACCTTAATACAACTTACCTATTACCTATAAAACACTTCTTAACTTAATACAACTTATCACTTATCTATAAAACACTTCTTAACCTTAATACAACTTATCACTTAACATTTCCTAATTTTATCAGTTATCCATAAGATATCTCTTAACATTTCATATACTAAACATATGTATTAACTTATCTGTGCTCTTCTCTTAACACTTCATACATGCATTAAATAGCATCATACGACCTGGTATTCTTCAGCTTAAAAAGGACTTTCTGGATTTCTTCAGGCTGGACACCTGACCACACTGGGGGCTTGACCACGAGGCTCGACTCCTGACCCCGTAGTCTGCGTTGGGGAGATAAGGCGCTCGATGTCCTGCTCTCAGGCTGGTCTCGGGTGCTGGATCAGTTCTTGACCGCGTAGCCTGTGGCCTGGTCTCAGGAGGCAAGGAGTTCTGCCTGTGCTCAGAATGCAGGGCCTTTGGACTCTGCTTTTTGGGTGACAGAGAATCAGGAGACAAGGCTTTTAGTTCTCTACTCTCGAGATAGTAAAGCATTCTGTCTGTTCTCGAGTCAGGAGGCAAAGCTCTGCTCTCGGGATAGCAAAGCATTAAATCTTTAGGCAAGGCATTCAATATTTCTGCTTTTCGGGAGGCAGGCTTGGAGAATCTCTCTCTCTATGAGGCCTGGTACCGGGGCCATCTTTGAAGAGTGAGATACCTGCCCTGCTTCTGCCCTCTCTTTTTATGCCAGTTTGAAACTGCCCCTTGTCTAGTTCTTCTGATAGCCAGATGTCCTGGGTTATCAGTATCGACTGACCACAGAAGGGTGGGGGGGTCCTTCTCGTGCGCCAAGGCTACTTTTGTTACCAAGGTTACTGGGTGCAGCCTCTCCATCTGGCAGGGCCAGATGGGTGTGGCAGCCTTCAAGTGGGCGAAATGTTCTTTTAATATTTCACCTTAGTAATTTTCCACTTCACACAGTTTTTATTTTCTGTTTTCTATATTATACTTATCCTATATACTATAGCTTTCCTACTTCACCTACACTACAGATTCCTCTCTTTCTACTTGTTCAGAGGGATCTGTTTGCATGCTCATTACAACTGTCTGGTCTACCTTCGACAGGGTCTCCTTAACTGATGCTCTTGTCTTAATCCAACTGCCCTTCCTAACCCATGATTCTTGACTCAGCAAAGGACTTTCTCATTGACAGTTAAGATCTAGTGGCTAGGTGGCCCAGGGCAAGCAGAGGCCACCCAGGTGGGCGCTACCACAATGAACAAATATGTAATGGAGAGGTGTGTGTACTAGGGAGAGGAGCAGAACTGGAGACGTGATGGCGGTGACAGTGACGGGGAGGGCTGAGGTCTGCATGCTGCCATTGCCCGGGAGGGGGGTTGGCAGGATGATGCACACCGCCCTGGAGCTTATGCTGCCACAGACTCAGCCCCTGAACCACTGCCTGGCCTGTCCCCGGCTCTGTGCTGGGGGACTCCTTCAGCCGATGGCCTTTGATTGGTTGGTCCAGGTTGGGTGTGGCCTTGGGTACTAGAAACGTGTGCTGTCTGTCTGTCTGTCTGTCTCTCTCCTGCTGGATTCGGTTCATGTTTCCTGCTCATGCAGAGGACTATAGATCTGTGAGTCTACCCCTAAATAAAGAACCCTTTATTATACCCCCATTCTGAGCTAGTGTGGGGCCATTTTATCTCACTCATCTGTAGATCTCTGGGCAACAACGGAGGCCCGAGATGGGGGAAGGTTCATGTTCTGGATTAGATCTCCTTGAAGGATTGCCATGGTTCCATGATGGCACCAGATGCCATGTTGGTGACAATGGTCCATGCTTCTGCCCCAGGCCACGATGAAGCCTGAGACCCATGAGGATGTGCACAGTCTGTGCCTCTGCCCAATGTGTTGGTGATGTCACCGGCCTTTGCTGCCTCAGCCGTGCTGTTGTGAGTGGAATGTGTAACCATCTGAGGCTATGTCAAGGCTCATGGTCCGTGTAGCCACTGACGGACATGAGTGGGTCAATGGTCTTGATATGACCACGGGTGGGATTGATATCTGTGGCCTGTGTTACCACCATCAAAGTCCAAGTGGATGTCTATGATCAGGGCTGCCACCTGAAGCCAAGTTAATGTCCTGGGGCATAGGAGAGCTGGTCCTGCCCCATGCCAGCCCACAGCAATGCAGATAGTGGGGTAAGCATGGGAGAGGTAACTCTGCCCTGCTCTGGCCAATGCATGGCTCTCTTCAATTGATGGCTTCAGGTGTGGATGTAGTGGAGGAAGACTCATCCTCCCTTGGGCTAGCTTCAAGGAATTTGATCACACTCTGATGTAGGAAGTCCTTCTATATATGAGTTGCTTTTATTGGTTAATGAATAAAGAAGCTGTTTTGGGCCTGTGATAGGGTAGAGCAGAGCTAGGTGGGGAAAACTAAACTGAATGCTGGGAGAAAGAAGGGCAGAGTCAGAGAGAAGCCATGGAGCCGCCAGAGACAGATGCTAGAACTTTCCCCGGTAAGTCACAGCCACGTGGTGATACATGGATTGATAGAAATGGGTTAAATTAATATGTAAGATCTAGCCAATAAGAAGTTACAGCTAATAGGCCAAGCAGTAATTTCATTAATACAGTTTCTGTGTGGTTATTTCGGGCCTGGGCAGCTGAGAAATGAACAAGCAGCCTCCTCCTACAACACTCAGTGAATATATGGACAACACAAAATGGACTTGTTTTTTTCTTTTTGTATGTGTGTGAGGAGGTCATGGGGGAGGGGTGGATGTGGAAGGCTGGGAGGTGAGTGCAATGAGGCACATGATGTGAGGTTCCTGAATCAAGAAAAATAAAATAATAATAATACCTTTTAATAAAGGATACCCTTGAAAAACAGATCTAGAACTATACTGGCTAAGTGGTGCTTTTCCTTACAACACTCTCAACTTTCCAGGGTCCAAAGTTCCTCTTCTGCTTTCTCCCACCATCTTCTCAAGTCTTTGTAATAGTGATGCTTTGTCAGTGGCCCATGGGTACCGACTGGCTCAGTCCTGTGGGGAGCCAGGGCAGGAAGTGTTCCTAGAGAAGCGGGAGACAGATGGAAGCTGAGGACCAAGAAGCGTTTGAGGTGAGCCCTTGGGACGACGTCCTCAATGCAGCTGCAGGTTGACAGCTGTTCTACAAAGCCCTCAATCATAGAGCATCATCGGAGAAGGTCCAAGTTGATAGAGACACCCTACGCTGTGTTTCCCTGCCTCTGGGTCTAGCCGACTTAGGAGTTGGGTGTTGGTCCCGCCCACTTGAGGTCCGCGTGGCCGGCTAGAGCTTAGTATGAGTGTTGCGCTTTTATCCTCTTCATCTCAATGTAGCCAGTTTTCCAGCGCTGCCTATAAAGCATGAGGTTCATAGAAAATACCCTCATCTAAAGCCACGGGGGAGGAGTTAGGTTGGGAGCCTGTCTGCCTGGTTCCCAAGGCCGTTTTTGGCTTGATACACCCTTCAGGAGGCAGACTCTGCTGGCCTGCAGCCCAGTCTCCTGTGTGGGTGACCTCCTCTCCTGGGCCCTTCCTGTCCCATAGCCAGACTCAGGCCTCAGTCTCCCCTCACTGTGGGAGTGGAGCTGAGCCTCCTTGGGAGTATTTTTTTCATTGCAGGTCTTCAGAGGAGAGCAGATGGATTTCCTGGAGCCCAGGCCTCCTTTTTGCATGCTTCTTGGCACTCTGTAAATTCCCACCAAGTTCTCTTCTCTGCACATTGCCCCAGGGATATATTTATAGCGCGCAGCACTCACTGTGCGGGATACAGAAATGCATTGGGCAGTGCCGCTGACCTCCAGGCACCCACAGGTAGGGGAGGAAGTGGAAACAGCTCTGTAGGTCACAGGCCGTAATAAAAACAATAATTGGGATGCAAACCGAGCACTGTGTAAATGAGGGGTGGGCCCAGGTGCAGCGCACAACGCCTGTCTGCGCTCTATGCGCTACCATATAGTTCGCGAGATTCGGGCAAGGGGCTGGAGGTTGAAACACACAAAGACACACAGACAGACAGAGAGACAGCGACACGGACCTCTAGTCACTGGTAAGAAGCCCTCTTTTCAATAGCACCATGGAGGCTTATATACCCAACAGTCAGGTGGGCCAACAGGTGAAAACCTTATCCTCTGATCCTCAAGGCAACACGTGCTCGTGAAGCTGAGCTGGTAAACAATTGACACAGCTTTCAGTAACTCAAATCACAAGGAAAGGAAAGGTCTCTAGCAGGGAAGAGCGGCTGGAGGCCAGGACTCCAAATGCTCCCAACACCCAGGAAGTGTGCTAACAGAGCTGGCATTTTACTTGGCACAGGGACAACGGCATGGGTGGAGCACCGATCAGGAGCATTGATGGGGAGGCAGTAATGTCGCCATGCATTTTGGGAACCCCCAGAGCAGGTGAGTGTGGTGTGAGAGATGGGCCTCATAGTGTCAGAGCCAGGGGCCGTCACTGGAGGAGGCTGGGAAGTTTAGAGTCCCTGGGGGTATGAATGAAGGCTGAGATGAGATTGTCTGGTATTCACAAGAGGTAGTGGGGCGTACCAGAAAGTAGAAATGCTTGCTCAGTAACCCCCAGCCAAACAGAGTGTCCCTTGAAGCCTGTGTGGGAGCATTTGAGAAGGACAAGACACTCCTTCTTTGTGTGGTATGGGTTACAGCCCTTCGTGCTAGGAGACTAACAGAAAGCATTCCTGCATCTGCGGAGGCTGCTCAGCTGCTGTCCTGTCTTCTGCACCGGGGAGGAGAAGGGCTCAGGTTTCCATGGCAATTTTCTAGGATGCTTGGTCACTTTGAAAGACTACTCAGCAGTGAAATGAGCGTAGAACTTCCGCTTGGAGACCTGCTCCACCCACCTTCCACTCGACCATAGCAGTTTATTACCGTCTCCCAGTTTCATGTCCTCATGTGGAAAATGGGAGCCCTTTGGAGTCTGTCCCTGCCTACTTGCTGAGGGTTATCAATCGGGGGACTTGGACCTGGTGTGGTGGGTGGGGTAAGGGTGTGGGGAACATGGACAGGATTCCGCAGGCCTGTGATTTACCCTCTTCTTTCTGATAAGTTGCTTGCTGGCCCTGGGATCCCTCGTGGGCTTCTTGGCTGATTCGACCTGATTTCTTCCTCTTTGTGTTGGGGCGCCCTAGGCTCCGTCTTTCTCTCCTCACTCTTAGGATTCCACCCAGCCCCGCTTTAAAAAAAGCTATGCTATTAAAACTCCATCCCATCTTACTCGGGGTTCTCTCTGGGCTCCCCATGACCTCTCCAACACTCCACATGCATAGTCCCTTTAAATCCTACCAGGCATCCTGAAACTCCCCTGTCCACCATTCAAGTTCCTGCCCGCTTTTCCAGGAGGCACCCCCTCCCGTGGTCTCTAGCTGAAGTCTTGGAGGTCATCCTGCATTTCGTGTTTCCTTCACATCCACCATCTACCTCTTTAACTTAAAACCTGTTGTCTCACCTTCCAAACAGCCAGAATTTAACCACTGGCCACCTCTGCTGTCATTACCAGGGTCCAACTGCATCTTCCTTTGCGTAGACCACACAGCTAGAGCCTTGTAGCAATCAATGTCCTTGGCCCACTGGAGCAAAGGACCTTCGTGCACCTAGGAGGGTCTGCCATTGTGGTTATTGTTCTTCACTGCTTAAGCTGGCTTTGCTTGGCAGGCACCTCAAGTATGGGAGGGGCCGTTGTATTTCATCTCTCAAACCTGCCTGAACTGCTTCAAGGGCTGATTTGAGGACCGTTGTAGTGGTGAATTTGTTCATGGCAGTGGTGACTGTCAAACTCTTGGATGAAGGGTAAGGTTTCTTTGAGCAGGGAAGTTTGGGATGCTGGTTGTCCATTCAGGTTTCATGTGTTTGTGGAGTGGGGACTTATACAAATAAATCTTCAAGAATCAAAGATCTTTAAGAAATAATCAGAAGTTCAAAATGCTGAGTGCTCCTGTCCATGAACACTGTTTCTGAGGAAGATGATGCAGGATATTTTTTTCTTCTTTTGTTAACAGTTTCTGACTGTAAAAATGATGACCACATGCTTTTAGGGAAATGTTTGGTAACAGTGAAGACAATGAGGGCTAGCCCAGCAAACTAGCCTGAGTTGCAAACCCATGCACAGTGCCAGCTTTGATTTAGAGAGTGCTGATGTGGTTAGAAAGATAGTGGTTCCGCTTGTGAGGCCATCTTTCCCGGGCCCTTGTCATGTTCTTTCTGAGCTTAATGGAGTCCCAAGTGGTTCTCAGCAAAGCAGAAATGATCATAAAATTAAGGCGATGGCAGTTTGGATTATTTAGTCTAACAGAAATTATGGCTTAAACATTTCTGAGCAAGTAAAGCAGTTTAGATGAAGACAGTGGTCAGTTGTTAGCCATTTCCAGAGTACAGCGTGAGAAGGAACGACCCTATGCTGATGAAGAACCAGGAGACCGAGATGACCCGCATGGGTGGCTAGGGGCTGTTAGTTCACACAGGAGGCTGCACAGGGGAAATGCCATCGGTCCCAGCTGATATAGAGAGGGCCCCCAAACCAGCTGGCCATATGGTTCCTTGAAGGGCTGATCCCATGACATCTTGATAAAGGTGTGGGGGCTGGTGGCCATCTGTGTGGGAGTGCAGCCAGAACAGCACTCTGTTGCTGTGCCATGGTGTGACATCCTGCCAAGTGACACTCAGTTTTGGTCATCTTGAGCCCAGTGGGGTGTGAGTGAGACTCTCATGGTTCTCCCACCTCCAACTGATCAATGTCTTCATCTCAAACTCTTTACCTAATCAGAGACATTTAATCCATAGTTTCAATGTGGACCTAAAGATAATAAATAATTCCTTCCTGAGTCTGTCTGATCTATCTATCAAATAGGATTGGAGGTGTTTTAGATAACTAGGATAGAATTTTCTTTTCAAGAATTGTTGAGAAAACTTACCCACGGCTTGAGAGATGACTTAGAGCATTTGCTTAGCCTGTATTTGGTCTGAGATTCAGTCCCTAGTACTGCATAAATGGGCACAGTGGTACAGGCCTGTACACCGAGAACACGGGAGATAGAGGTGGGAGAGTCAGGAGTTCAAAATAATCCTTAGCTGCATAGCAAGTTTGAGACCTGGGCTGCATGAGACCTACAGGAGGCTACATATTTTGAGTCCGAAAAACCCAAAGCAGTGAAGAAGACTTAGCTGAAACCTAGAAATGAGACAAAGGCTATATCGTCTCAATGAGCTACTGGGACATCGGTAAGCTCAGCCAAGAGTAACTTCATTCCAAGAATATACCTCCTTGCTTTTTATAGGTTGATAAGCGTAAGTGCAGTAAATATTCATGCTACTTTGTTGATTTCTGTCTTTTAAAAAAAGGATAGACAAGAAGGTTATGGCTCATTCCTTTGTAGGGTGTTAGCCAGCATTCTCTGTGATCTGGCAATCATTCCAACATTGCATTGTGAATGCCTGTAAAATTCCATGAATGCTCTTTGAACTGTCTGCACTGCACTGCTTGCTTAATGCAGATAATGTTGCCTTCTTCTATAGAGAAGAAGGGAGGCAGCCAGAGCTCTGAGAGCATGGACGGGTTCTCACGGCACAGCAGGAGACAAGTCCGTGCCATTTCTTGGAGGAAGATGAGTAAGGTACCGAGAAAGTGGTGGTGGCTGGACAGCTGCTTAGCGAGGTATCAGTGGCGTGTTCCCAATCACAACAATTAGCTAAGACCAAGGTCTGAAGACGAGTGGGCACAGCCAAGGTTGCCAGGGTGGAGGAGGAGGTCTCTAAGTGCTGTTGTTATGATTAGGACTCTGAACCAAGATCCCTGGTGGACTCGCATGTCAGACTGGAGGAAGATGTTTCAGAGGCAGAGAAATACGAAGGAATGGAAAGTTCTCGTACAACTGTAGGAGAAACTGCCCAGGCGGGTATGAAGTGGATGGAGAGAGGTAAGGCAGAGAGTGTTGGGAGCCACAGAGGCTGTCTGTGGAGACACTGAACTGCTCCCTCGTGGTTCTGTGCCCTGGAGGTGGCAACAGGAGCTCTTGGCCCTGAGAGGCCTGGGGGGAGGAGGGAGTTTGAAGGAGAGCTGGCCACAGCATGGCCTGAATTGGAAGTCAAAGAACAGGGCTGGGATGAAGCAAAGGGTCTGCCAAAGGGGAGGGAGGAGAGCTGGTGAGCACAGGAGCTGACATTTAGGTCTGACCCAGTGACTGCTGTGATAGGAAACATAAGTGTAACAAATAAAGAAGCAAAAAAGGCAGACAGTGGTGGCGCACGCCTTTAATCCCAGCACTTGGAAGGCAGAGACAGGTGGATCTCTGTGAGTTCGAGGCCAGTCTGGTCTACAGAGTGAGTTCCAGAACAGCTAATGCTACACAGAGAAATTCTGTCTTCAGAAAAACAAAAAACAAAAACAAAGAAAAAAAGAAAAGAAAGAAACATAGCTGTGCGAAGACACCTAAGAGATGCCCAAGCAATTGTAAAACATGACTGACTGACCAGAGGACCTGGGGTCTGGGTGAGAGCGTGGCTTCCTCCAAAAGGAACAGAGTACGGACACTAGCTCCTGTGGTGACCGTCCGCCACACAGCTCTAGAGCTCATAGGACAGAGGTCACAGTGGGAGGAGACAGGATGACCACACCTCAAGCCATAGGAAACCTTACACAGTGCCCGAAGCCTGCGGGCCCATTCCAGCCCAGATGATTAAACACTACTCCTTCCCAACCCTATTGCTCACCGTGTGAACTCTGCTGATGCAGTACACTGTATGTGGGCCCCGACTTCCGGTCTGTTCTGAAGAAACGGTAAGGCTCCGATAGAAGGCCTGTAAAACACAAACACACACACACACACACACACACACACGCACATACACACACATACGCACACACGCACATACACACACATACACCACACACACACACACCATACACGCTGCTTCCATGTAGTTAGTTGGGAATGGGGGGAAGTAGCTTAAGGCATATAACACACACATACACACCATACATACACACACAGACACACACACACACACAAGACATACATGTTGGGGTGGGGCAAAGTGTCTTGTCAGTCAGTCGCTACACGGTGACAAAATGGAATTAGAAGGAATGCCCCATGCAAGTCCTGTCAGCTTTCAAGTGGATGTAAGATTCACTGGATGTGCCTAACGCTAGTCCCAGCTGCCTACGGGGTTTCTGACAGGAGCACCTCCTGATCCCAGGAGTTGGAAGCCAGCCTGGGGAACATAATGGGACCCTGTCTTGCAAAATTAAAGTACAGCCAGCCTTGGCATATCTGTAGATCCGTGTCTTCTGTCACATCGATGGCTCTCCCCAGGCTGCACTATATGCTGCAGGGCATGCTTGTTTAGGCTTCTGGAGAAAAGTTTGTGCCTACAGTTCATTTTGTTTTTCTTCTTTTCTCTGCAGACTGGCCAAAGACTTCCTGGCTCCAGGGATTTGGTGGAGGCTTTGGTCATGGCCACCCAGACTGCGCCTGGATTTCCCTGACCTTACTTTCTCAGGTCTAGAAAGAGAACAAGGGAAACCTCCCCCTTTGGAATCAAATGGGCCCCTTCACCGCTCCATCAGCCTAGCAAACGGTACCGCTAATACCCCCTACTTACTGTCGCACCCTAAGTCCTTAGGTTTGAACTGTTTTGTTTTTGTTTTTTTACGTGTTTTGTACAATGTTAGGCTGACCGAGTGTGTTCTGCAGGGTGCTTTTCTAGGCATTTTTGGTGTTGTGTGAATGTCGTGGGATGGACTTACACAAACCAAGAAGGCTACGGTGTCACAGGATAATTAATCTTACGGAACTGGTCTCACGTGTGCCATGTGCCATTGGCTAAATGTTATGCATAGCTGGACTTAAAGATGGGCGTATGCTTCTGCCTTCATTTCTGGGAGAGAGGCTGGAATCACAGAAAAGGGCACAGCCCCTACCAGAAATACGTTCAGTTTGGGGGACAGGCTTTGATCCAGCTGTGTCGCCTCTGCTTCAGTTTGCATAGATAAGAAATATGGGTTAATTTAAGTGGAAGAGTTAGCTGGTAACAAGCCTGAGCTATCGGTCAAGCATTTGTAATTAATATTAAGCCTCTGTGTTGGTTATTTGGGAGCAGGCTAAAGCACAATTAATGAAAACTCAGAGATAGATATTGGGGTTCAGTCTGAAGACCAGAAAAACAAAGCAGCCAGCCACTGGCTCTTACCTCAACCTCAGTCTGAAAATGTTGATCCTACCTCCAGGGATCTCAGGATGAGACTGAGACTGAGAGTGGTCTCCTCCCATTTTATGCTCCTCTCTAGTTCTGGGATTAAGGGAGTGCGCCACTACTGCCTGGTGTCTGTGGCAACTAGTGTGGCTGCTGGGATTAAAGTGTGTGCTACCACTGCCTGGGCTGTAAGGCTGGCCAGTGTGGCTGTTTTATTTTCTGATCCTCAGGCAAGCTTTATTTATTAAAATACAAATGAAATGCCACTACAGCAGGTGGTTAGGACAGGGAAACTCTACCTACAAGTGCCTATGACATTGGTGAAGTTTCCCTTTGGGTATGTCCGTGAGGGTGTTTTTAGAGAGGATCATCTGAGGAGAGAAGACCTACCCTATCCCACAGATTAGGGGCTTTAATAAAAGAATAAAGCAAAGAGCATACTCAGTGCCACATTCAGCTCTTCTGCTTCTGATTGGTCCACATGTAAATAAGCAACCTTGTAGAAGTTAGCTCAATTCAGGAAATAACCAGGCTAGCTTAAAGATAAACAATTATATTTTTACTTATTATAAGGGGAATCTCACGCCACAAGAATGGAAAGTCCAAGTTCCGCTGTGTCCCACAGGAATCACCTAGAGAGCGCAAGCACCTGGTCCTTCCCAGTTTTTTCTCCTGGGCTCCAGGAAGCCACGCCTTAACTAGGTTCCACCTCTTAAAGATGATTGGTTAACAAAGCTTCCCCCATCACAGCCTCATGTTCCTGCCACCATAGCTGTGTGGTTTGAATGAGAGCGGCCCCCATAGGTTCATATATTTGAGTGCTTAGTCACCAGAATATTGAACTGTTTGAAAGGATTAGAAGGATTAGGATGTGTGGCCTTCCTGGAGAAAGTGTGTCACTTGGGATGGGCTTTGAGGTTCCAAAAACCAATGCCAGGCCTAGACTCTCCTCTCTCTCGTCTCTCTGCCTAGCCTATGGATCAGGTTGTAGCACTCAGCTACTCAGCTACTGCTCTGACACCTGCTGCCATGATGGTTATGAACTCACCCTCTGAAACTGTAAGCCAGCCCCTAATTAAATGCTTTCTCTCATAAGTTATCTTGGTCATGGTGTTTCTTCATGGCAATAGAGCAGTGACTAAGACGATAGCTAAAGCTGCTTCTATTGTCATGCTTCCCCAAAAACACAGACCCCAACAAACCCCTCCCTCCTTTCAGTTGCTTCTTGTCAGGTGTCTGGTCATAGTGAGAAAAGTAACCTAGAAAGTTGGTACCAGGAGTGGGGCTGCCACTGAGATAAACTAACCTGTGGTTCTAAGGTCCTGAGAAGAGGTTTATGGGAATAGTGTGGAAGTTTCTGGAGCTGTGGATTGCAGAAGTCTTTGAATTCTGAGCTTGATGGGAGATTCTGATGGCAGTTCAGAATCCCAGAATCCCAGTAGAAATGTGGACAATGAAGACCGGGCTCATGAAGAGAATGTCAGAGGGGAACAAGGGCTATCGCAGATTAATAAAGAGTGTCAGAGGGGAACAAGGACTATCCCAGATTAATAAAGAGAGTGTCAGAGGGGAGCAAGAGCTATACCAGGCTGATGAAGTGAGTGTCAGAGGGGAACAAGGGCTACCCCAGGAATGGGGCAGGAAGCCATTGCTGTGATGCTCTGGACAAGTCTGGCTGTGTCTGCCCCTGCTTTAAATTCTGAGTGAGACTGACTTGGGAAACACAGTCTAAGGTGTTGTTGGAGGGAATTTCAAGACATTACATAGCATTCAGACTATGGCATGGCTGTTTCTGGATACTTTTAATAAAGCTTATAATGAAAACTCAAGGCAGAAGAATAGAACCAGGAAAGGGGTAATGAACAGTTTTAAAGCTGTGGGCAGGGCAGCCCAGGAAGCTGTGATTGTTAAAGATGTGAGTGCCATTAAAGAGAATCTCTGTACTTTGTACTGCAAGGATAGAAATGGTACTTTGAATGAAGACCCCATAGTTAACTGTGCAAACTCATCTGAAGAGAGTTTCCAAACAAAGACAGCCCTTTGGGCACCCTGTTCAAATCTGGGGACACGTTTCACATTCAGCCCGGAAAGCACACAGAGGCCACTGTGGCTGTGGTTGGTTCCAGGGGGCAGATATGGACCGAGCTGGCCACAAACCATGGTGTTCTCCTCATGGTGCTGGCTTTGTAGGCCTGAAAGATGCAAGAGCAAGGAGGTCAGGAATCCTTGCATCGAAGTTCCAGAGAGCCGCTGAGGCCAGGCAATGTGTATGGGGTCATGTTTCTAGAATTTCTGGGTGTGAAGCTGTGAAGATGGAATGTAAGTTGTAGTAGAGACCTCAAGATGCTGGAGTTACAGGGCCAGGGAGTGCCCACTGAGGAAAGCAGCAGGCATCAACAGGAGCCAGCCTAAGAGAGTGACCATGTGTGATATATGGCAGAGCTGGAGAGGTGGCGATCCCCTTCCAGGCCTGACTGAACCCAGATGACTCCACATGCACACTGAGTACCAGATGGAGAAGTCCAGGCCTTACCTGGTCCTAAGTCTTCAGCGTCTGCAGTCTGTTCTCTCTTTGCTGTGTTCCTGGTCGCTCTGTTGAGTGGGAATGTTTCCTCTGTACCATTTGCTATTGGAAAGATATAACCTCACTCACTCACTCACACACACACACACAGACACACACACACACGAACGCATGCACACACACATACAGAGAGAGAGAGAGAGAGAGAGAGAGAGAGAGAGAGAGAGAGAGCAATTAAGAGTTTCTTTTTTCCAACATTTTTATTGATTATTTGGGAGTTTCATGTAATTCACCCCATCACACTCCTGTCCCAGTCTTCCCAGGCCCACCCCCTCCACCTTTGTGACCTCCCCCAAAGGAAAAAAGATGAAAAGGAAAAAAAAGAGAAAGAAATACCAAGTCTGGTTTGTGTTGCCCATACACTCACTGGAGCCTGGTCAAAGTCCCAGTGGCAGCCCTTAAAGAAAACCCAGTCCTTCCCCACCCCTGCAGAAGCCGTCAACTGACCATGAAGAGCTACACCTCAGGATCCCTATCACAGCTTTTAAGAGTTCTATTCAGTGACTTCCTGTCTAGACTGTTTCTTTTTCCCCCCAAGTCTCAGATAAGACTTCGGACTTTGGCTTCTGAACATTGTTGAAGCTTTGAAGAATATGAGGGTTTTTAAAGTCAGACTGGAGCTATTTTGCATTATGAGAAGGCCATGTGCTTACAGGGGCCAGGGGTGGAATTATAAAGAGACAGAATTTCTAGTGTGTTTGAATTTGTAAGACTGTAGGAGAGGTGGTGGGTTTACAGTGGTGTGCTGTGTGTCAAGTGAACAAAGGCTCAACTGTGTTGGATGGTTTTGTGTCCGCTGGACACAGGCTGGAGTCCTCTGGGAGGCGGGAACCTCAGTTAAGATACCTCCATAGGATGGGGAAAGACTATAGGGCATTTCCTTAGTTTGGGATTGTGTCTCATCACGGTGGTAGCAACCCTCGGGAAAGATGGAAGGGAAAACTCCGTGAGTTTCCCTGCCCTTGCCTTCTTTCTTTTCCCAAAATACAGATTCAGGGCTGGGAGGCACGGGGTAGACCAGGCTTGCTAATGTCCCCACTTCCCAACCAGAGGAGAGAAACGTTGAGCTTCTGGGAACTAGAAAGTATCCCGACAGAGGGAAGGTTTAGTAAAAGCTACCCTGCAAATTTGTTTCTAAACTTCTGGGCTCACCCCTGAGAAAGTCTACAATAGACATAACCCTAAATAACATGCCTGCACCTCCTGGGATTAAAGGTACCACCACTGCCTGGCCTCTAGTGCTTAGTTCTGCACTCTGATCTTCAGGCAAGCTTTATTTGTTAAAACACAAAATATCACCACACAGTACACAGGAAAATATGGGACAATCTCACTGTGTTCAGGAAAAGGTGTCATTACTGGGATGACACAAAATTTAAAACAGCGATTGTAATGGTGTCACAATATATGGAAGCACAAATTCTCAAAATGAATGGAAGGATGCAAACTCTTAGGAAAGAAAAGAAAGACACAAGGAAGACCCAAAGCAGATTTTAGACATAAAAGCTAATGTAACAGAAATAAGAATCTCACCGATGGGCTCAGAGGTGGAATGGAGATGTTAAAGATTGAGCGTCCGTGCGTAGTCACAGAAATGATTATATGACCTAACCTCCCAGCACTCAGGCTGGGACAGCCTGGGCTACGCGGCAAAGCTCTTGTCTAGCAATGTCAAAGCATGAGTACTGGGGTTCAAACCTCAGCACCCACATGAATATGGGAGGCAGAGACGGAGGAGCATGGGGCAAACTGGCCAGCTGGGTTGGTTGAACCAATGAGCTCTGGTGGACAGGGATGCGAAGACACCCACCATCAGCCTCTGGCCTCCACACAGCTGCCACAGCACACACTCACAATTAAAGAGGGTCAGGGGGAAAAATGAGATATGTAAAGAAACTAGAAGAAACGGTGCCTGCGAGTCCCCCAGATTTGGAGAAGGGCATAAACCTGCATATTTCAAGAACACCAATGACCCCAAACCAGAGCCATGGCCAGGCACAGCGTGAATACTGACGAACGTTGAAGGAAAATCCTTGAAGCCGTCAGAGGACAGCACATCGGTTGCAGGGCGATGCAACTCAAATGGCTTTGCACCGCTCCAGAGGGAATGAGCTGAAGTCCCCCGAGCCATGGCATGGGTCCTAACGTAGTAATTAGATTATGAAGTAAAGATAGACCATTCATCGTGGAGCCTGAGGAAGAGGGGAGAGGCCTGGAGGGACACCAGCTCGAACCAGGTAAAATCATTTCACAGAGAAACCCCCTTGTCACTTTATGGTCTTCACAGAAGCTAGTGAGAGCCACTCTCCTGCTGAAAATGCTTGTCTCTGTTGATGTACGGCCGCGTGAAAAGGGTGCCTTACCTCATAACTGTTCCCGCGAGGCAGGTGAAGTGATGGACTTAAATGCTGGATGACCACTCTGTGACAGGAAGAGGTTTCGCTTGAGGTAGCCAGGTCCTCTTCCGGAGAGCAGACATTGTGCACAGATATGGAAGTGAGTCCTAACAACAACGACATTTAAACTGCTTTTTAGCCACATGATTTTGAAACTGCATAGGAAGTTTAGTTTACAGATATATTGCTATTCCAAACATAACTTTAACTTAGGAATACATTTCTAGCAAAAGAACTTTTCTAGTAAATTTCTATTCTGTTTTCAGGATTGATTATTAAAAGAGAGGAAAAGAAGAAATTAATGGGAGAATGTTATGGAGATTTCTATAGCTCTGTAAATAAAACAGCATCCTCACAAGTAACACACAGCTTAGGGACTTGAGATTAGGGCCTATTTTAACCTAACCAATATGGAATATAATATATTGCTCTTCTCAGACTTGGGGCTAAGATCAAGAGGATAAAATATATTGGAATGTGGAGTCATAGGTGAAGCAGTTCTTGGACAGTCATATCGCCAGAACAGAAAAAAACAAAGTCAAATAAAAAAAAAAAAAAAACAAGCCAGGGACCAGAATGACAGAATCAGACCATAAATCAATGAAATTGAAAATAGAGATATAGTGATATTTTATTTATGTTTTAATAAATAAAGCTTACCTAAATAAAGATCAGAAGGGCAAAGCTAAGCCTCTAGTGGTTAGGCAGTGGTGCCACACACCTTTAATCCCAGGATTTGAGAGACAGAGTTAGATGGATCTCTGAGTTCAAGGCCACCCTGGGCTACACAAGATCAATGCTGAAACAAATCCAGATGGTGGTGGCTCACACCTTTAGCCCCAGTACTCAGGAGTCACACACTTTAATCCCAGCACTAGAGGGAATATAAAATGGGAGGAGAGACTTGGTCTGCTTAGTCTGTGGTCACCCAGCCTTGGTAGAGGTAAGACTTCTCCAGTGACTTGGCTGCTTTGCTTTTCTGGTTTTTCAGGTTGAACCCCAATTTCTGTCTCTGGGTTTTATTCTTTTTTATTTGTGCTACATAAAGAACAGTCAGGGAAACCAAACTTAGCTGCTTTAGGCCAATAAAATTGAGAAGCTTTTAAAAAGATTCAAATTACTAACAGTCGAATGGAAAGAAAGATGTTACTACAAACTGATGGTAAAACTTGACACTTTGGATAAAATGGAAAAAATTCTGCATCAAAACACAAACTCTCAAAACTCAACCAGGATGAAGTGCAGGGGGCCCTCATGGCCCGCGCGCCATCCTAAATGCTGTTGTACCCTTAAAGCCTCTACTGTGGACTTTCTCAGCCAGTTCTAACACAAAGAAGATAGAATGCTTTACCAAACATTTCTAAAGACATACGATGCTTATTATGTCTAAAAGTATTAAATGAGGAACTTCTTAAATTATTTCATGAGGCCAGAATTATCCTAATACCAAACCCATACAGAGATCACACACACACAGCATATAAAAATTTAAATACAGAACACTATCTTTCATGAATACACTGTGAAAGTTCATAGCAAATGCCAGCAATACATATGCATGTAGACATTTGTTTAACATCATGAACTGTTAGAAAACCATTAGAGAAATACATTAAAATCCTGATGTGGCATCATTAAGATCTATTAGAACAGTGGAATGAAAACTGCCAACAAAGCGATTGGAATTCTGGTATATTGCCAGTAGGATGACAAAAATCACACGCCCTTTTGGCAGAAGCTCGTGGTAGCTTCTTGCGAGGCTTATCACACACTTACACACATGACCTAGCCATCCCAGGGAACTTACAGTGTTCACATAAGAATCTGTGCATGGACAGCTACAGTGACTCTGCTTAAAATGATCAATAACAGTAGACAACCTAAATGCCCTTCCGTGAGTTAATGGCAAGTAAACCATGGTGCATTAAGCAATTAGCAGTGAGGAGGAAGAAACCACTCTCACATGTGTGTTACCTGGATGAATCTCCGAGAGTGGAGAAACCCACCTCCGAAGTTCTATTAATATGTATTTGTATTGTTCTATTTATATGTATATGTATTTATATGTATTCCATTTTATATGTATTATATGTGTTTGTCAAAAAGATAAAAACAGTGTCAGAGCAAATCAACGGATCCCAGGGCGGGAGGTTAATGAAAACTTGATGTGTCTCCATACTCCTGTTTGTAGGCCTCCGAATTCGAATTCCTAACCACTTGGGGAAGGGTGTATTGGCCCTCAATTAAAAATACTGCCCTCACCGGGCGGTGGTGGCGCACACCTTTAATCCCAGCACTTGGGAGGCAGAGGCAGGAGGATCTCTGTGAGTTCAAGGCCAGCCTGGTCTACAAGAGCTAGTTCGAGGACAGGCTCCAAAGCCACAGAGAAACCCTGTCTCAAAAAACCAAACCAAACCAACCAACCAAACAAACAAAAAACACTGCCCTTTGCTACATGCTGTGTGGGAACTGTGTTTTCCACCTTCAATCCCCAAACCCAGTACACTGGACGGCAGCTGGTAGGCATCCAGTTACTCAGTGAATAAAACAATGAGCGAAACAGGCAAGGATTCAAGCTACAACAATGACTTGGGAGACCCCAAGACAGATGGATGCATTTGCTTAACCCAACTTGTGATGCTGGTAATTAGGACTGAATGCTCTCCCAGGAATTGGCAATTAGAACTGAATGCTTGCCCAGGATTTGCTAGCTGTACTTTTTTGTCCGGCCCACTACCATGTTTTGTGGTTGGGTTGTGGCACCTGTGAATCATGGGTTCAGAGACCACAGTTGCTGAAAAGCATCGACTCCTCTCCTGGGCGCACAAGGTCATTAAAAGCAGGATAAAAGCCTGGCATCTGTACCCCTGACTGTGTCTCCTTCACTTGGGTCACCTGATTAACTCTGTAGGTTGGAACATTAGTCACTCAAGGACATAGGTCTCGTCTGTGTCACCTGCTCTTCCAGGCTGAAGGTGACTTGGCTTTGGATTCCAGGATGGACAAAATATCAGAGGACAGACATCCTTCTCCAGCTGCACTCCCCCCTCCCCCAGTGAAGACAGTTCTTCACAATGGCAAGGCCTTACTCTGGAGCAGAAGTGATCATCTTGTAGAAACCAGATTCAGCCAGGCAGTGGTGGCACACACCTTTAATCCCAGCACTCGGGAGGCAGAGGCAGGTAGATCTCTGTGAGTTCGAGACCAGCCTGGTCTACAAGAGCTAGTTCCAGGACAGGCTCCAAAGCCACAGAGAAACCCTGTCTCGAAAAACCAAAAAAAAAAAAAACAAACCAAAAAAAAAAAAAAACAAACCAAAAAACCAAAACCAGATTCATCCCCTTGACCGATGATGACAGAGAAAGAGTCCTTTACCCCCTGCCCCCCTGTAGATCCAGAATGAAGACAGTGATGGACAAGGCCACACCTGGACCGGGACTACTTAATTATGAATACTTGTGCTGCCACGGTTCTTTCTCTACTTAAATGTAAGGTTCATGCCAGCACCCTGACGATGGACTCAGGGGTCTTGCCTGTCCCCTGTGCCTGTGCCCGGGGTGGACCACACTGGAGAAATCTGCTTCCTCGGCTCTTCACCGGGATAGTCTCTTTTAGTAGCATATAGTGGAGAGGTGACTGAGCCTCACCTGATGGGGCTCCAGGAGTTTGTCCTCAAAATTCCAGTCACACCTGCACCACTTCTGAGCATCTCTCCAGCTTCCGTCCTGTAGCAGGGACATAATTACATACACAAGTCCTTTCTCCACAAGCATGTGGCTGTCGTCACCAGAAGAGGTAGGTAACTGTCGGCGAAGTTCACACTGGAATCAGGATTGTGGTGTAGGAGGTCCTTCTGTTTATGTGTTGCTTTCATTGGTTAATCAATAAAGAAACTGCTTGGCCTTATAGGGCAGAACTTAGGTAGGCAGAGAAGACAGAACTGAATTCTGGGAGGAAGAAAGCAGAGTCAGAGAGCCACCATGGAGACGCCAGGTCAGACATGCTAAATCTTTCCCGGTAAGCCACGACCTCATGGTGAATACAGATTAATAGAAATGGGTTAAATCAAGATGTGAGAGTTAGCCAATAGGAGGCTTGAGCTAATGGCCAAGCCATGTTTTAATTAATACAGTTTCTGTGTGATTATTTCGGGGTAAGCTAGCTGGGCGGCTGGAACAAGGGGCCCCATTCCCTCTAACAGGATTGGGGATTTGGGATAGGACTTAATAAGAATCATTTAGGCTAAATCAGGAGTCTGTGGTGAAGGAATAAACCAGCCAAGTGCAGCAAACATAGTCCATAGAAAGAAAACTAAGGGATGGGGGATGGGCGGTGTTACAGTGACCTGAAAACGAGAGTTGCACACAGCACTAGAAGGCTTTCTCCATCCCAAGCCAGGAGTAAGGAGCAGTACAGAATTAGGTTGGCAGAGGGTTCTGGAAAAACTCTAGAGACTGCGTTTCTGTTGTTTACTGGCTCTACCATGTGTGGGCAACCTTTTTGGATGCCCTCTGGGAAGGCTGTGACAGAAATAAACGGAAGATTGGGTGAGGCCAGTGCCTTCGCTCAAATCAACTCTAAGATGTCCTTGATGGGCAGCTAGGCTGTTATTTTGTTCACTGGTAAAGAAGAAAAACCACTTCCCGTAGGTTCCTGGAGCTGTCATGGAGGCTACAGCCCATCTGAATCCTTCACCTCAGGGGCCTTTGAAACATCTGCCTTTCTTCTGAGGGCTTTGGCAGCAAGACACATCTCAGGAGCAAGAAGTAAGACAGCGCGCTCGGCTCACGGGGACCTTCTTTTCTAGGATTTCTGTTACACTTGGCTGTTCTTTTGCAAGAGAATGTGGACTCAAGCCAGCGCTTCTGTTGGCAGATACTCTCCAGCGGTGCCATGCGCCATTTTGCTGGCTTCAGCCCCTCTCTCAGTACAAACTAGTCTGCGCATCGTTGAATCACAGGGAAGTCTTCCTGAAGACCTTTCTCAGTGGTGGTTGAGCTCTTACATTCAGCTCAAGGGACACACAACAGCGGTTGGAGAACCGTGGGAACAGCTACGGCCAAGGGGCCGTGCTTGAGAATCCAAGGCTGCAGTGTCCTGACTGGAAGGTGGCTGGCATCGGTATGATGGTGCCACCCAGCTGACAGAGAAGTGACTGAGGGAGGCCTCTTCGCATCAGTAGGGCACTGGTGCTTCTGCCGGACTCAGCAGCCTGGGAGGGAGGCCCGTGCTGAGGGTGTGTCTCTGGAGCATCCTGCTTGCTGGGAAATAGGCTGATGGCTCCCCTGCCTACATTAGACTCACACTGAGCAGGGAAGAAAGACTGTGGTAGTGGCAACAGCAGCCATCGGATCCTGCTCTTCCAGTGAAGGGGAGGAGGGGAACAAGAAGCAGACTGGGGTGGTGTGAACCCTCTCGGCTCCTGCTGATTTCCGACTCCGTCAACCTCTAGATTTGGATTGCTGTATCAGTTCCATTGCTTATGGCTGAGACGACCACAAAAACTCATGGAGACCAGGCTGGCCTCGAACTTGTGATCCTCCTGCCTCCACCTCCTTCAGCAGATCCTACCGGCATGCGCCAGCCCAACCAATATTTATCCCTAGTGCATGAACTGGCTCTTTGGAACCCATTCCCTATGCAGGGATACCTTGTTGAGCCTAGATATAGCCGAGAGGGCCTTGGTCCTGCCTCAAATGATGTGACCGACTTTGTTGACTCCCCATGGGAGGCCTCACCCTCTCTGAGGAGTTGGGGATGGGAAAAAGATGGGGGGCGTCAGAGGACAGGAGGGAGAGGGAACTGGGACTGGTATGTAAAATAAGATTGTTTTAAAAATTAAATTAAATTTTAGAAAGCTAATGGAGGGTGGAGTTGGGGTGTAGCCCATCATGGTGAGGAGACCCCAGCAGTGGGTACTTGGGGCACCATTGTATCTGCACCCTCAGGAAGAAGTGGTATTCAGCTCGCTCTCTTCTTTTCATTCAGGACTGCTACCCCTGGGATGGTGCCGCCCACATGGGACCCCCATTCATACTCCCAGAGGTTTGTTTCCATGGAGATTCTAAATCCCCCTCAAGTTGCCAATCAAGATCACAGTCTGAGAGTTCTGGAGAGCTTTCAGGGTTGTCTACTGTCTCAAGGCTGCCAGGGGGCCAAGGCATTTCTGTAACAGAACAGGCGGTCCCATGCTTCCTGGCACTGCTGGTCACCTCTGGGAGAGCTTAGCTTCTTTCTTCTTGTCTCTACGGCTGTGCTTGTGATTTTCTTGTGCTCCTATCTCTCCTGTTTTCATAAACAGGCTAATTAAAAAGACAGGGCTAAAATTGCATGACACTAAACGTATCCAATCACTGGACAATTAAGCTCTTACTTCAGGTCCTTTGGGAGCTATGAGGAGAGCGGCGGGGAGAGACCTGTGCACAGCGGCAGACTGCACAGTATGCAGAGGAGCAGACGACAGTTGTCCGCTGCGGTTCCTGCTGGAGGAGGTGAGTGCTGGGTGAAGCACAGATGAGGAAGGCAGGGAAGCTGCTTGCTGCAATTTTGTTTTCCTTTGGATGAGCAATACCAGCCAAAGGCTCTGAAGAAGAGTGATTTCCTATGCCTTTGAAATGAATTAAAGGCAAAACCAACTCCCTCCTGTCACGTGCATAATCACTTCAGGGAAATGGAGAACCATTTTGTCTTTTAACTAAAGCTGAGCTGAGCTCTGGGTGCAAAGGCCTCTGTCTGTGTTAGAAATATGTTTTTAAAAATTGTGTGTGCGTGTAGATATGCTCACCTGTTTGTGTGAATGCAGAGACCAGGGGCTGATGTCGGGAGGCCCCCTCTGTCACTGTCCACCTCATCACCATTCTTGCTGGGCTGGCAGGCCAGCAATGCCCACGCTCACAGCTCCTGACTCCACACCATCGCACCTGGGTTTTACAGGGGCTCTGGGGTCTGAACTCAGGTCTTCATGCCTGGGCAGAAGCACCTGATCAGCTGAGCTGTCAGCACAGCCTCTCGAATATACATATATACATATACACACATATATATATACACACACACATACACACGCATACATACACACACATAGTGGTGAGTTGTGGGGCAGTAGAGAAATGTGGGGTAGTGGAGAGGTGAGGTGGGGGATGTGGAGGAGTGAAGTGGGAGGGGCAGAGACGTGAGGTAGAGGAGTGGAGAGATGAGGTGGTGGGCAGTGGAGCAATGAGGTGGGGGATGTGGTAGAGTGAGGTGGGGGATGTGGGGGGTGAGGTGAGATGTGGGACAGTGGAGAGGTGAGGTGGGGGAGTGGAGAGATGCAGGGGAGATGGTAGAGGTGGAACCTGGGCTTCACATATCCTAGGGGAGAGTTCTATTACTGAGTGACACCCCGGGCCCCTTAGGATGTAAAAGTGATGTCTGCTCAGGATAAAGCACACTCCACATTTTGAATTCAATCTTTTCTGGGGCTAACGGCCTGCAGTCTGTTCCTCTCAGAATGCTGGCAAAGGCAGCAAGCCATAGCTCCTCGTCAGACCCCGATGACCCTGTCACAGTAGCTTTTTCATCCAGCAATTAATTTTTATCATTCTTCAGGCCCGCTGTCAATGGAGCGCACAATCTCGAGTGCCCATGGAACCACGATCTCTTTCCCTTCAGTAGAGTGGGAAATAAACGGATGAACTGTCCAACAACTTCGCATGCAGTGGCCTTTGTGTCGTGTAATTTGTCCAGTGCTAGGTTAATGTGTTTCCGCAAGGCCTCTGTGAAGTTGTGAGCTTTACATATGATCCCTGCATCAGTACCAGGTGATGTGCACCAATGCACATACCTGCTGCACCGTGAACCCTTCTCTAATTAACCCACTGCCTTCTCATATCTCAGGAGCACAGGAATCTTCATTTGGAGATGAGCTGTGTTGAATACCATAGCCAATCTTAAAAGCATTGTTATATGGACCAAGCAATTATGCTAATATTGATGTATTAGGCACCTTTAGAGGGTTTCCAGGTCCTTGTGTCTCAGAGAAAGGAATCAGGAGAGTAAATTTATGCTGAGTGGTAGTTCATGCCCATGAGTAAACAGCATCATGGAGCAGAATGCAGTGGCTCAGGTAGCCTTGCTATGCTAAGGGTGGGGTTAGGAGCTGGGGAGACCACTCAACCATCAGAAACACTTGCCTGACCTGATCCCCAGAACACACACACACACACACACACACTCACACACACACATAAACATACACACAGACACACACGAATACATACACATTCACACACACACTAAAACACACACGTAGACACATACACACTCACACACAGATACACTCACACACTCAGACACACACACAGATACACACACACAGATACACAGACACACACATTCAGACACATGCTCAGACACACACAGAGATACACAGACACACATTCAGACATACACACTCAGACACACACATAGATACATTCACATACTCAGACACACACACAGATACACACACACAGAGATACACAAACACATACACAGACACACACACAGATACACGCACACACACACACAGATACACACACAGAGATACATAGACACACACACTCAGACACACACACAGATATACATACACAGATACACTCACATACTCAGACACACACACAGATACACACACAGATACACAGACACATACACAGACACACACACACCCCGACACACACAGATACACACACACTCAGACACACACAGAGATACACAGACACATACACTCAGACATATACACAGATACACACACACACTCAGACACACACACCCAGACACACACAGATACCTACACACTCAGACACACACACAGATACACAGACACATACATATACACAGACACACACACTCAGACACACACACACACTCAGACACACACACAGAACACACACAGATACACATACATATACACAGACACAGACACACACACTCAGATACACACACACATACACACACACAGATACACAGACACAGACACACCCACACCCACACCCACACACACACACCCAGATGTGGCTATCTGTACCTGTAGTCTCAGTCTGAGTCTGGCAATACAGAAACAGGAGGATCCCTGAGGCTTGCTGGCTAATTAGACTAGCTAATTGGTGAGCTCCAGGTTTGGTGAGAGACCCCGCCCCCCAATCTCAAAAATGAAAGTGGAGGGGGCTGGAGAGGACTCTGTGATTAAGAGTGCATGCTGTTCTTGCAGAGGATCTGAGTTTGGTTCCCATCACCTGGATGGATGGCTCACAGGTGCCTATGGCTCCAACTCCATGGAATTCATACCCTCTTCTGGCCTCTCTGAGCACCTGCACTCCTGTGCATGCACACACACCATTAGAAACTAAGTCTTTAAAAAGAAATAGAGAGAAATAAGACAGGGGATGACAGAGGATGCCATAGATGTCAGTCTCCGGCCTCCACACAGCCATGCACATGAAGATTTCTGATTTGATGTCACACGGTACAGGCTTTTGGGGTCAATTGCATGACTTTCTCCTTCATGATCTGTTACACGTAGCTTTACATATAGCTTCATGCATTGTCTGACTTGCCCTCCATCCAGCAGTGTGTTAGTATGCAATGTGTGTGGGTCACCATCAGACACTCTGGAGAACCTCTGGCCTGTACCCGCTGGACTTAGTGGGCCCAGGCTAGGATGTTCCCAGCCTTCCTCTTTGCTAGTCGGCTTTTTCATATTCTAACTTGGTAGCTTTCTGGTCCTCCCTGTAGACCAAACTCTCTACCATATTCTCCTGCCTCAGAACTTTCTCCTGCTCATTCCCAGTGTGCACTGGAGTTCCTTGAAGGTTATGCTGAGGACCACGCAGACAGATGTGAGCTCTGGTGATGGCAGAGAGCTGGGATTGCACCCCAGAGTCAAGTTCTCTTGGGCTTTAGCTCCGTTGCTCCATACTTGTTACTCATCTCTGACCTAATATCCTTTTCCTTACCAGAAATTGTGGTGAATCCCACCACTGCCACCAAGTGTTACCAGGGAGATTGGGATCCCCACTTAGGGTTATCTTGTTCAAAGCGGTAATTTAATAATGGACCCCAAAGAGAGCTTGAGAACAGCTTTAATAGAGAGTGAAAGAACACCCCAGGTCGGCAAACTGCAAATCCCAGTAGCTGCCTGGAGGAGGAAGATGGAGACGGAAATAGAAAACAACCATGTGCCTGGGTTAAAGCTGACATAGAGGTCATGAACAAACAGTCGTGGGATGGGGTGGGGGGGTCATTAGAGAAAAACCAAAATGTTAGGTTAAGTTTGCTTAGAAAGAGATAAGGAGAAGGTGAGTAATTCAGAAACGTGGGCAGATGTGCGGAGCTGCGTGGTTGTGGCCTGGAAAGCAGCTGCACGTGGAGTGGGGATTCTAGGAGGAAAACAATTATCTCATTAAAGGTATGCTCATAGCCGGGCGGTGGTGGTGCACACGTTTAATCACTCGGGAGGTAGAGGCAGGAGTATCTCTGTGAGTTCGAGGCCAGCCTGTCTACAAGAGCTAGTTCCAAGATAGGCACCAAAGCTGCAGAGAAACCCTGTCTCAAAAAACAAACAAACAAACAAACAAAACCAAAGAAACAAAATAAAAGCAAAAACAAAAAACAAAGCAAAACAAAACAAAAAAGATATATTTATTCCTCCTGTTTCTTTGGTGTGGCTAAGGTGGATCTGTCTTTCTGGGACAGGAATCACCTTCATAAGATGTGGTCCTTTTCCCAGGTGACTGACTTGCCCAGCTGAAATGGGAGGTTACCAACCCAGGCCAGAAATTCCATCCTCTTGACCAGAAAGAGCAGCTTTCTCTCAGAGGGCCTTCAGTGTGATGGAGCCTTTGAACTGCCTTCTCAGTTTGGAATGGAGAATTTAGCAGGCCACTACCACCTGCCAGCCCCAAAGCTAAGCACACCATCCAATGGCATCTGAAACCTACAGCAGAGGATGTCCCTGCTTTCCTGCACGCCACCTGCCTGGTGTCCCCACCAGGGCAGAGAATGCTTTGGTTTCTGACCATCTCTTGTTCTGTGATGCTAGGACTTCATGTAGCCATGGAGAACACGCCATTCCGGACGATCTGAGTCTGTGTTCCTGAGCCATGACCATTCATATTTGGCTCAGGATAGTTTCTCATTCCCTTTGGAGTTAGAGCTGTGTCTTGTCAACATGATTTATTATTTCTTTTTCCTTCCTTCCTTCCTTCCTTCCTTCCTTCCTTCCTTCCTTCCTTCCTTCCTTCCTTCCCCCAAAAAGATGGAAGCTGTTATATAAAAATGCAGGCTTAAATCCTTAACCTGTCTTACAGCTTAAGTTCACCTGTACTGAGGAACTAGATGGTGGATGTCTCTCTCTCTCTCTCTCTCTCTCTCTCTCTCTCTCTCTCTCTCTCTCTCTGTATAGCAGGGGAAAGAAGACCCAAGAGTCTTAAAGTTATGTAAAATTTTGAATCAATATTTCAATTAGACATGCTTTATAGACCGATGTGACTTGAGCGCTGAATAGCTGGTGTTTAAAATAGATTTCCTTTCTTTCCAGTGTGTGGACAAGGGCCAGTACGTGGCAAAAAATAACCACATGAATTTCTTGGACTATTCAGTCTCCCCCCTGAGGGTTTTCTTGTGTAGGAACCATATTTTAAGGTTTAGGGAACTGCAGATTCTTGGCCAGTCTCTGCTGTTTTTCTAGTGCAGTAGGCAAATGGTTGGCATGACAGCCAGAAAGCCGAGCCACACCACTGACTCTGGATTCTTGGGTAGGTGGCTCGCACACCTCTCTCTTTCTTGTGAAATAATGTAGTGACCACAGTCATGTGGTCTGACCATGGTCTTTTGGGAAGCAACAAGCCCTCTGGGCTTGCTGGCCAGTGTAGGGAGGCCCGGGCAATGTCTGCTTGTTGCTGGCCAGCACAGCCCACCAAGGGGTAAGCCGTAGCTGTTGCTGGAAGGAAAGGAACAATCACTCCATTGTCAGATTTATTTTCTTCAGTTTTCATGCAGACGCTGGGTGGCTTTGGTGCACGGCTGTGGAGTCTCTGCTCATAGCAACGCTCCTTTGCGCTTCTGCAGCTTCTCACATAGGAAATTTCCATCCTTTAACACTGGGGTTATGTGTCATCGTGGCTGAACTGTAGAGTGCACTTCATTTGCTGCAAGCCTGAGAACTAGCCAGAGAGAGGGATAGAAGATAGCATTCCCTCATATAAAGAGAGGAAGAGCCAGTGGGTCACAAGCCCTCAGGGAGGCATGAAAACCTTCCTGGGTTTCCTGTCTGTAGGAGCAAAGAATTCACCTCTTCAAACTCTGAAAAATCTAAGTCTCTAAGACTGGCCATCCAGTTGCTTGAGTGATGCATTTGAGGACTTACTGCGTTTTCTGTACTTCTGTATATTTCTGAGACTTTCAGTGTTTAAGAATGATTAGAGAGCATTTGAATAACATTTCCTTCAGCATGTCCAGAGGCTCTGGGTTGGTGCGAACCAGAGGAGGCTGTTCAATTGAGCATGCTCTGACTTGGTGGTTGTTAATCTGTGAACTGAGCACCAAAACTCTAACCATTGCTGTGGTTTCCAGCGGCCTTTATTCTTAGCCATGTGCCCTTCAGTCTGTGTGCAAAACGGATCACTTATAAAACACTGAAAATATGAATGCCATGGTGGAATTCATCTTCCCCAGTCAGTAAATGGTGCCAAGACTGTCCGCACTTTCTCTGAAGATGGCCATTCTCTTATCAAAGTGTGTCCCTCAGGGGACAATGACTTTGGGCATCAGAAACCCAATGTAACAGAATGGATAGTGACAATTGCACTTAATTTTGGTTTTTATTTATAGAGAACAAATGGATACAAATAGCAGTTGATAGTTTAAGCCCAGCATATAAGAATTTCAGACCCAAGGTTGTGAGAGTGGTCTTTGGTGTTCAACTTGTTCTAGTCAATCCCAACCTAATCTTTAATCTGATTGTTCAAGAACTGCAGCAAAGATAATTTTCATTGGCTTCCTTTCTGTATTCAGTGGCCTTGGACTGGTTGCCATGAAATTTGTTAGGCACTGTTTCCTAGATGCTAAAATAAAAAGTAGAACTTTCTAGAAGTGAGGCGTACGGCCGTACTGTAAGGCTTCAGGGTTTTAGACACTCTCCTGGCCCTGGCTTTCAGCCTTCATGTTTGATTATAATTTTAAACATATTGGTTTAAGGATGTTAACGTGCATGAAGTTTATAATATACATTGATACAACGGCTTTTTTTTTATAATGAGCCCTGTTGCAGCAAGCTTCTCTATGTATCTCTCACCGCCTGGTCTGCCTCAGATGTCCGCCATTGCTGCAGAGGCCAGCTGTATGCAGGTGGCACCAGGTGGCCCCTTGTTGCAGCTCCACCACATGCTTCCCTTCCTCCCTGGGGCTTCTCTGAGACAATAGCTGAACATTCAAGTGCACACAACCCTGAAATATGAGGGGATAAACACCACAGCAGGCAATCCATGGCTGAGAGATTAAGGCTAAAGGAGTCTTTTTCTTGTCCCGAGGCTGGAAGTTCAGAAGGCGCATTTCTCATAGCTTCCGTGGTGAGAGGGGGTCCCTCTCCCCCTCTTCTTCCTGCCCTACTTCATTCTCGTTAGTACCAGACTCCTGTCTTCTGGGCCACTCTCCAAAATCACCGCCCTGTGTGAAAGTCCTTGTCTCGGACCTGGGTGCGGTAATGGCTCTGAGATTCCCTTCTCTATGAACCAGATTCAAAATAAATTTGAAAAATGCTGAAATGGGTGACCATAGGTATCAGTGCACGTGTTTTACAGCTGTCACGTCTCAGCTACTTCTAACTGGTCCACAAGTGTCCAAATCTCTCATAGAAGATCCCTAAGCATTGTCAAGAACATCTTTGGACAGGTGAGATTTCGGGGAGACACTGAGAACAAAACCAAAGAAAACATTTTCACGATTATTCCCCGATTGACAAAAGACATCGACACTACTTCTTGACCTAAGTATAAATTAACTGCCAGGGAGATTAACTGGGCATTTCCAGGGAAAGTGTGAGCCGCACTCTTAAGGCCTGGTGTCAGCCTGGAGATAAAGGCAGAGCTGAGCCAGGGTGCTGCTATTCCTCCACCATGACCTCTCCTCGGGAAGGTGGGTTAGACCGGTGAGAGTTAGTGTCTGACCGTTGAGGATTCAGAATGTTCTGCACTGTATGAGCCAGCCCAGTGGGTCTCACCTGACGGGATGATCTTTTTCTTCACACAACTTTTCCAGTAAGCGGGACATCCAGTAATGCCCATTGCTGAGCCCATTTCAGACCCCCAGGTCTGTGTGAACAGACCTCCTGGGCTGTTCTGAAGAACTCAGTCTTCGCCGCTTTCTTTTAGGTTCACGCGCTTTGGGACCTTTGCTGCTGATTTGTAGTCTCATCCATGGACCAAGCCCGAGAAACAAAAGATCACGTGAGCTGGGAGGTGTGAACTAAAGAAACAGGAACGGCATGGGCAGCTGCTTGGTTTGCAGTTCCTCGGACCTTGGAAGTGCGCAGGGCTGGAGTGTGTGCCTTTTTCCTAAGAGTGGCAAGGCACGTTGAATCCTGGGTGTGGCTGAGATACTGCAGTGCCACCGTGCCCTGGGAGAACTACTGGCCAGTCCAAGCGGGATGAGGCAACAGTGGCAACACCATGAGGGAGGTGATCAAACAACAGGATGAGCTGGGATGTGGGAAGTCCCGAGATCCTGGAGTCTGTAGTCACTGTCTTCAAATATCATGATTCTGGTTTCCGTTTCTGTAAGCATCTTATTAGGACCTGGACTGCCACCTTCTCCTCTGAGGGCAAATTTCCCACCATCAGTGGGCAAAGCATCCTGAGACACGTCGGCAGGTGTATGTGGAGACTGTGTTTTCCTTTCCTGGCCGCCCAGACCCAAATGAGCACACAAAACTATATTCATTACAGTTCTGTTTAGTCAATGGCTCAGGCATATGCCTAGCTAGCTCTTACATCTTAAATTAACCCATGTCTCTTATTTTATATTTTACCATGAGGCTCATGGTTTGTTACCTCACCTCTTGCTTCTTGGGTGGCTACACGGCATCTCCTTGACTCCACCTTCTTTCTCCCTGCATTCAGTTTAGTTTTCCCGCCTAGCTCTATTCTGCTCTGCCATAGGCCAGAGCAGCCTCTTTATTAACCAATGGTAATAAAACATATTCACAGCACACAGAGAGTCATCCCACAAAGAGTGAGGGAACTTAAGAGAAGTGAGAGTATCTGTCTATTGTCATGAGCATGGGGAAGGGGAGAGGGAATTTGAAAGGTTAGGCAGGTTCAGAATTCCCCTGATATCAGCAGAAGCACAGAAGGAAACTGGTGATTGGGCCAGGCCGGGGCTGCTGGCCCTGATCCCTGTGCATCTTCTTACCCATGCCCCGTAGTCCCACTCGTGTCATCTTGTCATCGCCATGGCCAGGGATGGATTTATGACCAGAGGCCTTGCTTGTGACCTGGGATGGTGTAATGAGATGGGCTGAACCCGCGCTCTCTTCCTTCCTAGAGAGCAGATTTGAAAAACATCCAAAGCATTTTTCAAGCTAAGAGGGAAACGATGTGGGGGTGGGCTTTCTGATGACGTGGGAGTCGGCTTTCTGTTACTGTAACGAAATGCCTGCGATGAGTCAGTGGAGGAACAGGTTGACTTTGTTCATGGTTTCAAGGTTTTCATTCATGGTCACATGGCCCTGTTGTGTTGGGCATGTGACGGCCGGTACAGTATGGTGCAAGGAACTGGCAGAATGCAAGAGGGGCGGCTGGCCTCCCAACATCCCCTGCAAGCGTGCACTTTCAGAAAACTAACTTCCTTCCATCAGGCTTTAGCTCTTAAAGGTCCCATCACCTCCCAGTAACGTGACAGGCTAATGACCAAGCTCGTAACACATGGGCCTGGGAAGGATGCCTCCAAACCACAGTAGGAGAGGCTTGGAGATGGCCCCTGAGTATGTCACACAAACAAGAGTCCAGTGGCTGTGGTTCCTGGGGCAGTGTGCATAATCCCTTTGCCTTTGTGACACATTGATTCGGCCTTTTCTGGTTTTGTATGATACAAATTATAAGAACTGACAGCTGGAACAGCTGCCCTCGGAGAAGCAAGGTAGCCTTAATAGAATTAACTGAATGATATTGCCCAACAAATGGCCCCATTATACCCAAGGGAGCCTGTGACTTAATTACTGATGTCATTTATCTTTCTGTTTGTACCTCAACAATAAGTGACTTGTTTCTCATTAACACTGGGTCATCTTCCAAAGGGAAGAAAATAGGCTAAAACTATCAGGAAATGTGTGTGTGTGTGTGGGGGGGCTGTCTTTGTTTCCTATCTCATTATCCCGGGAAATCATAGCAGACTCTGCTAATTAGAAGGACACTTAAAGCATCCAACTCCCGTCCAGGCTCAGAAAGAAACCCCACAGGGGACGTGGCCTCCTCTTGGGAAGAGATGAAGGGATGTCTAAAAGCAAGAAGTGGCTTCACTGCAGCTGGAAGGGCTGAGGCTGAATCGGGCAGTAGCCGGGTGTGATGAATGTGGTGTGCGCAGAGGCCCGCCGATCCACACCTTAGGAAATGGACATCAGGGCTCTGACTGTCCCTGGGAGAAAAGGAGCCAATTAACAGGGAGCAGGTGTGAAGAGGCTCCGGCTTGATCCGGCCAAATTAATTGCTCCAATTGGACTTGTGTTTGGTAACTGGAAACAGAGAATTAACTCCAGCCGGATGCAGCTAATCCCTAGCTGGTCGGTGACTGTTGGTAAAACACACTGCTCTCCCGGAGAACACAAACAAAGAGGGGTTTGCAGCAATGGGAGAAATAGATCCTTGCCTGGGAAAGGCCGGGAGCCACTGCAGCTAGAGATGGTGGCCCAAGGTCTGGGACAGTCCTGGCTTAGGCCTGTGGGCTAACAGAACTGCTAATAGGGGGTCCCTTCTGCTCTCACAAAGCACCCTGATGTGGGCATACATTGAACAGTTACTCTACCCCAGGTTTAGGCGTTTCTCTTTCTTTACCAGAAGAGTGGTGTCACAGGCTCAATCCCTGGCATCTGTGAATGGGACTTTTCTCATTTCATTCCTGTTCCTCTGATTAGACACCCTAACCAAGAGCAACTTAGGAGATACGGAGTTTATTTTACCTCATAATTCCAGTCATCATCCGTGATTGTGGGGAGATCGTAGTAGGTGTTTGGCTGGAATCTCCAGCTTGGCCTCACTCTGCTCTCTCTAAACCCCACCTTCTCAGAAAAACCAAGAGCGGTGGTGGCTCCTCCCTCGAAGCTGCCAGCTCCCATCCTCACCCCAGCTTGTGGAGGACGTGTCATTGCCCCATGCCTACAGGGTATTTGACCCCCTTCCTCTAGACCGACCATGTGATTTCTCTCCTGCTCCCCCCCGACCCATATCTGGGGTCTGGAAGATCACCCAGGAGTACTCTGCCCAACGAACCTGGTCTCTTAATTTGGCGTTATCTGGCTTACTGTGTCAGTGGAGAAACCTGTTATCAGGGTACAGAAGACTTTCAGCAGGAACAGCTACAGTTGAGAGTACAGAGAGAGTGAATGCACGCATGTGCGCATACAGAGAGAGAGTCTCTCTCTCTCTCCGTCTCACACACACACACACACACACACACACACACACACGAATGCACGCATGTGCGCATGCTCCTGAACTCACTTCCTCAGCTCTCTAACAGTCCAAGATCCGAACCCGGTGATGGTGCCGCCCACAGCGGGCTGAATCTTCCACATCAGTTAATACAATCAAGACAATCCCTCACAGGCATGTCCACAGACAACCCTGATCCAGACACTCCCTCATGGAGTCAGGCTGCATTTCCTGGTGATTCTAGATTGTGTCAAGTTGCCAATTAAAACTAATGATTACAGATTTTAATTGGAAATAGGGTCTTTGTAGATGACCCAGTTAGGATGAGGCCTGTATCCAGTGTGACCTGAGGAAATAGGAACTCAAGAGACTTAAGGGAAAACACCATGGCAACTTGAAGACTGACAGTGGTGATAATTTGAAGACCCAAAGAACACCAGCAAAGCACCAGAATTCAGGGGAGGGGCTGGAACAGGTTGTCCCTCTGGTCCGGCCCTGTTAGAACACCAGCAAACCACCAGGATCCGGGGGAGGGGCTGGAGCAGGTTGTCCCTCTGGTCCAACTATGCTAGAACACCAGCAAACCACCAGGATCTGGGGGAGGGGCTGGAGCAGGTTGTCCCTTTGGTCCGACTGTGTTGTCACCTTCATCTCAACTTCTGACCTATGGGACCGAAACTAAAATACCCATTGTTTAAGCCTCCCTGTCCAGGGTACTTTGTGACAGCAGCCTTTGCAAACATATCCAGGTAGGTCTGGTTTCAGAGTGTCTGATAACATGCTAATTACTGTCAGTTTGTTCCTTGACTATACTGGGCCACCCTGGTGACGATGACTGACTGGTGATTGACATTCGGCTGGGGAAGAAGCTGACCAGCAGTTAGATAGGAATGTGTCCCTTTCATGGTGCTGGGCTCTGGAGAAAGGGTAATGTAGGCATCTCAAGGTGCCAGCAGCCTGGTGGAAGGGTGGGTTGTACGGGTGGCCTTGGAGTCCTTAAAGATGCAGACAGCCCAGTGTCCCCCTCCCCCGCCCTCAGGAGAATTACACCCTGAGCTGGGTGGGTTGAGGGGCCACAGCTTCCCCAGGAGGGACATCTCAGCAAGGTCTACCTGGATTTTGAGAGACAGAAGAGAAAAAGGAGACCCTGTGTTGGTGCCAGGACAAGAGGGGCTGGGAGCCTGGCTTCCCTCGGAGTCATCCAGCTGCAGGAGTGGACGAGGCAGCTGTACAGGCTGCAGGGTTTCTCCATCTCCCACGTCATGGCCTCAGCCGTCGAAAGACTAGTGCCTGCGAGCCACACATCAGACCCGAGGCAAGGGTAGTGAGCCCTGCCAGAGAGCTTCTGAACAGGAGTCAGGGTCGAGAGCAGGGGCATGGAGTCCAGTTACCGTAGACCAAAGCCGCCACTTAGTCAGGGTCGAGAGCAGGGACATGAGGGTCCAGCCATCCTAGAGCAAAGCCGTCACTTCTGACAGGAGGAGCTCAGGGTAACAGAGGCTCCTAGGAGGGGAATCCAAAGAAAGAGCCACATGTGGTACCCTAGAAGGGAGAGAGTGGGGTAGGAGAAACCAAAAATGTGAAGCGCTAGCTCAGAAGGGAACATTCTTGATCCATTCTCCCTGGCCAAGAGTTTCTATGCGACTGGGCATGAAGAGGTCGTGAGTTACACCCCAATCCATCTAGCTATATCTTTAGGTATCAGCTCTGGCTGATTTCTAGCGCAGAACAGAGGAAAGGGGCAAGAGTTTCCCAGGTGGATTTCTCGGTTGGGTACTGGCCTCACAGTTTTTCTTCTCCAGGTGGCCTCTGTTGACTTCAGATATCTGTGTCTGGTGGACCCAGGACAAAGCATTTCAGCAAGATAAAACTGGGCTCTGATTTTGTAGGCACAGCATGTATTATATAAGTACACAGGTCTGTTTCAAAATGAAAAATAACAATAATTAAGGTTCCTGTAGCTTCCTTCTGTCCAAACCAGTCTTGAAAAAGCACTTTTGGAAGATCTTTACATGTCAGCAAATTAGAAACATATGGGTGTAATTTCTTCAAAATGCATTGGGTAGGGGGAGGGCAGAGAGAGGGGGGCAGGGGATTTGGCAGCCAGCATCTTAGGATTTGCCAAACCCCAAATATCTGGTACTCGGAGAGACATTGTGCTGTCTCTGCAGTGTCGTCTGGTAGCCCAGCCACTGCCTCCCTTACTGTGCCATCTAGAACTTTCCTTAGCCATGTGCCGTTCTTCAGGTCCACTTTAGCTACCAGTGTTCTCGCCGCCCATGCGCTATAATGGGGCTTGGAAGAGGGACCCACATGGCACTGAGGTGTCAGGGCATCTCTGCAGCTGGCCACCTCACCCTGGCAGGAGAGCAGGGCGGAGTGTGAGATCCAGAAACATTTTGCAAGAGAGACTGGGACATTAACACATGAAAGATTCCAGCTGGCAGAGAGAAGTACCAGAAGAGGCTGGCAGGTAACAGGTAGGATGTGCAGGATCAGCCCATGGTGTGCAAATTCGGGGAATGGAGGCACTACACAAGTCACCTATAAAGGTTACAACCCTCTGGGTGTGGTGCCATTGAGTTCTAGCCACCTCGCTGCTCTGGCCACTGTCTAGAAGTTTTTATGAAGAAATAAATGACTCTTTCTGCTGCTATCTGTGTTTCTCTGCTTCATTTTTTTTTTTTTTTTTTGCTTTGAGATGGAAGAGCCTGGAAATCCTATCAGGTACCTGCTGGGCCCCACGTTCACCATGACATCACCCTGTAGTCTTAAGACTGCTCAGCCTTGATGGTTTTACGAGGCAATCCATCCCTTATCGCACACCTCTTTATATGTCTGTAGAAAATCTCGCTGTATTTGTTGGCTGATGTAAAGTCCAAGGCCATACAGTGTGTTGAGACTCTTGCCCAAGTTGCTTCAGGCAGAAGTTCAACCCATTTACTTCCTAGCCAGCGCTGCAAGGCCAGTCCTGGCTTAGGACTCAGAAATAGTTCAACCACACACACACACACACACACACACACACACACCACACACCTGTACACATATACCTATACACACCCCACACACCCCACAAATAGGCCTATACACACCACATACACCCCCCACATACACCTATACTCACCACACACACATGCACCCCTCCACACACATGCACCTATACACACCACACACACATGCACCTATACATACCATACACATGCACACACTTCATACATATATGCCTATACACATTCCACACATATACACACCCACACCCATATACATACACCTGTATGTATATGGTTCCTGTGTGGTTCATACCACACACACATGCACACACACACATACACCACTCTGGCAGGCCGGGGACAAAATGATCTGTTTGCATCCACAACATGCCCTCATTATGATCAAACAGGTGTGTTCCTTGGCAGTGAATGGAAGACTGGTGAAATCATTTTTGTATGTCTTCTACTGTGCTTACCAAGTGGTCAGAGACCTGCGAGGAAGTTGCTAGAGCCTTTTGCTGCTGCTTACGAGGGAGAACATTCTCTGTGAGCTCCAGCAGCCACAGATAGATGTGTAATCCTCCAGTCTTCCTCCATTCTCCACCCTCTCACTTGGGACATGTGTGTTGAGATACCTGTGGTAGCGGTGTATAGGGATGGTATGTTTGCATGTGGCGAAGTTTCCTTTTGAGGCATGCACCCTTCCCTCTGTTTCTCAGGAGTCAACAAATTGGTAGTGGTAGAGGAAGGCTGGGGTTGATGCTTCGAAGATGGATGGGGCAGCAGGTGGGATGTGGCGTCCACAAGCAGGTCCTTGGTTTAAATGAATGATACGTAACAAGAGACAGAACTGAGAATGAGGCTCCTGATGGTGGACAGGATTCAGCTTGGCCAGGGAACTGAAAATGTGCTTGTCTTTTAAGACTGTTGTGAACTGGTCTCTTGCAATTGCACACACTTGTGGGGTATGGTACCGCTTCTAATCTTGTTCACAATCAGGTCACAGTATTTAGCATAGCCCTTGTCCTTGGAAGGCAAACCTCCACCTTTTTCCAACCCCTTCATCTCAGAACAATATCATTTTCAAAGGGTTAGTTTCGTGGCTTCACATCGTGAACTAGTCACATGTTAGCAAGGACAAAGAAAATATCATTTTCCCTTTTAAAAGTGGGTCTCGGCACTACCTGCCTGAAGCCAGGAGCTGTGCCCTCTCTAGTGGCTGCACAGGAAAGCCTCTCTTATGTCACTGTTGGCCAAGTGAGCTTTGGCAAGCAGGTCTGAACAAGAAATGGCTTTATCTTTATCCTGCCCACTTACAGGCCAGATTGACTCATATGTGCTGCTGGACAATGGACTTGGGGTTGAGGAGGAAAATGGAGCTAAAAGAGACATTTGCTCTTGGGAGAGAAACTGAGCCTAAAACCCCATTCATTCCCTCTGGCCTTCGGGATGGGTATCAGTATCACGGTAGTTTAGGCTTAATTACTTGCTGAGTGGCAAGCAGGGCTCTTGTTTCCTGCTTTGTAACTGAGGTTTTTCTCTCCCGAGGCCTCAGTATCAACATTGTTGGATGCCAGCCCTTAGTGGCCAGGCGCTTTTGATGCCCTGGAATCACCAGGGGACATGGGGTTTACACAGCATCCTAGAGATCTTCCCAGGTAGGTGCTTCAAAGACGCAGCCAGGGTTGGAAGCCACTGAACTGGAAAAATGAAAACTATTCTCTGGCTATGTTTGCAGAGACTTTGGGGTGTCTGTCTGTCACTGCAGTTGACTCTGTGACATTTGCAGGTGTGAACAAAGATCTACACCTGACTGATTATGCCCTGGGAGATAGGAGGTCATTGTTGCTGGCTCTCTCATTAGGGAACAGTCAACTTAAGCTAAGCACACACACTCTCACATACACACTCACTCACACTCCTGTCTTCTGTGCTGAAAGCCCCTCACACTGGCTACCTGGTTGGGCGTGTGGGGGATGTAGTTGCTGAAGCAGTTGCTGGGTGACCTCATCTTCTAATCTGCCACGTTTCTCATCACCACAGTCTGCTTCCCACTCGGTAGAACAAAGGTGCAGCGGTGCGCAAATGTCATTCCAGTGGCTCTGGAGGCTGAGGCTGGAGGCCTGTAAGTTTGGGACTAATCTGGCAACTTAATAAGACTTACCATTTTTTCAAGTATTTAATTTGCTCAGTGATATTAAAAACTCTTCCATTCTATGAAGCTTGGGTCCCTTCTAAACCCCATAAATAATGCATCCTTCTTCAACCAAACGAAAATGTGGCCCATTACAAAAGGACAAGGGTGTGATTTATTATTATTATTATTATTATTATTATTATTATTATTATGTGTGCCCATGTGTGCATATGTATATGGTTGTAGGTGGAGGCAAATGTGCTACGGCACTGTAAAAATCAAGGAAACTTTTGGAGAATTGGTTTGCTCCTTCCAGTTTTGAGGTTGAGTTTCTCTTATTTCTGCCAATGATTAGTGGGTTTCCTCATCCTGAAGGGAAATGCACCAGATGAAGAGGAACGTGATAAAGTAATCCCACACTAGCTCCCAATAGGGTATAATAAGGGGTTCTTTATTTAAGGGAGGACTTACAGATCACAATGGGGAACAGAAACAGAATCCATCATCCAGGTGTGAGAGCAGGGAGAGAGAATGGAAGGCTTGCATCTTTTGGAACCCAAAGCCATGCCCAACCTGGTCCAGACTCTCAAAGGTCATTTGCTGAAGGTTGTTCCCCATCACTGTCCCCTTTTGTCTAAGTCCTTCTCCCAATGAAGTTTGTCTTTAGGGTTAGGGACATCAGTTCGTGGTTGATTATAACTGGTATAGGGTTAGGGGTTGACTATAGCTGGTATAGGGTTGGGGGTTGGGGTGGAAGTTTTGTAGGCTCAGAGATCTCACTTGAAAAAGAAAAAGGAAATAGAATGGCCACCCCAGTGACACACTTCCTCCACCAAGGTCACCCTTACTCCAAGGCCTCACTCCTAATTCCTCTCAGGTAGTGCCACTTCCTGATGATCCAAACATATGAATTCTTATTCAAACCTCCATACCCTATAAGCATGAAGACCTGAGTTCAATCCCCAGAGCCTGGATGTGGTGGCATACACTGTAATTCAACGCTAGGGAGGTGACAGACCCCGGCTCACGGGTCTAGTTAGTGCATCCCAACAGGTGAGATCCAGGCAGATCCCAGCTCATTGGTCTAGCTAGTGGATCCCAACAGGTGAGATCCAGGCAGATCCCGGCTCACTGGTCTATCTAGTGCATCCTAACAGGTGAGATCCAGGCAGACCCTGTTCACTGGTCTAGCTAGTGTATCCCAACAGGCGAGATCCAGGCAGATCCTGGCTCACTGGTTTAGCTAGTGTATCCCAACAGGTGAGATCCAGGCAGATCCTGGCTCACTGGTCTAGCTAGTGTATCCTAACAGGTGAGGTTCAGGCCAGTGAGAGTCTGTCTCAATACAAAACAAAAAGCAAATAGTCCTGAGAAATGACAGATGAGTTTATCCTCTGACCTCCACATGCATATGTGAACACACACATACACACGGAATATGCATATACTTGAGGTTGGTAAACTGACACACAGCCATGGGGTCTAGAGTCTGAAATCCTGGCACTCACACGAATCCTGGCCTATGACTAGGACCCCGGTGTTAGGGATAGAGGGATCCATGAGCTGCTGCCTTCAGAGGTGGTGAGCTCCAGTTTCAAGGTGAGATCTGGTCTCAAGCACTAAGGCAAAGATTGAAATCAACAAAGGGAGTAGCCAGCATCAACTGTTGGCCTCTCCTCATGTTCATGTGTGCATCCTGGTACCCACATGAAGATGCTCACATGCACACACATACTGACGTGTGTATCCACACAGATACATTCACGTGCACCCATGCATGCTGACATGTGTGTATCCACACGAATATGCTCACATGCAACACACGCCAACATGTATGTAACTGCATGAATATGTTTACATGCACACACACTGACATGTGTGTACCCACATGAGCACGTTCACATCCACACACAATGAATGGATGTATGAATGAATGAATAAGAATGTACATGAATGTACATACGACAGGGTCCAGCAGCCTTGGAAACGCATGCAGGGTCCCTGGCACAATGCTAATGTCCACTCTAGGTGCTGCCCCCAGGGCGAAGATGACCAAGTCCACTGTCCTCAGAAGAAGCTGGATTCTGCATAAACCCCACCTCTTCAGACCTCCCCCAATTCCTTTAGCAAAAGGTCAATGTGACCTTCATCGTCATTTCTTCATGTGTTTTCACATCTCAAGGTGAGGAAACGCCCCTCCTCACCCCAGCCCCGGCCCCACGGCCTTGGCACTAGATCCTGGGCTAGGCTGTGCTCCTGGGGTCAGGAGTCTAGGGGCAGAAACTCTGGATAGAGTGTGTCCCAGTCTTTTTCTGTTGCTCCAAGAGAATATTCAAGGCTGAGTAACTTACATTGTAGAAAATAGAGATTTCTTTCTGCGGACCTGGAGGCCGGGAAGTTTGCAGTTGTGAGCCTGTGTCTGAGAAGAGGGAAGCGGGGCTATCCCAGCAATGCTCTCCTGTGATGCCTGCAGTCCTCCAGTCACGGGGCCAGCAATGCTCTCCTGTGATGCCTGCAGTCCTCCAGTCACGGGGCCAGAGCCCTCGCGACCTGTCATCTCCAAGAAGTCTCAACACTTGTACGGGAGATGAAACTTCCAACTCATAAATGTTGGGGACACATTTAAACCACAGCATTATACCTGGGACCAACTCTCTGCATGCCCCCCTGAATCCTCTGTGGGCAGGGATGGCTATCTTGACATAGTCTGCTGTATAACTGAGGTCAGAGAATGGGGTGACAAGAGAGGTTCCACAGTCATCAAGAAAAGCATAAAAGGAACCTGGGAAAAGGGAGACCAGAAAGCAATCCAGCTGTGGGCTACAGGTAGCAAAACAAGAACACACAAAAAGAACAACCCCAGTCTCTGAAGGCACTGCGGAAATGCCTATCAAGAAGCGGGATGCTCATAGCCAGCATCCTGGAGCTATGGTAACCCCAGGTCTCCTGCCCACTTCCACTCTCACAGTGTCTTTTTCTTTCTTGATAAACATCTCTATATCTGTCACTATCCCTGGCCCAATTTCTTTTTGTCCTGGGACACAGAATCCGAGAAATCTGGACTCTGACCTGTGCCTATGACATAAAGGAAGTGTACTGGTGATGGGTGCCCAGAAACTACCCCACTCAGCGTGTGGGCCTGCGCTCCTGCGTCAGCTGAGACCTTCTCAGGTGACTGCTGCACCAGAGTCTGTATTTTAGTGGCATCTTAGCATTGCTCCAGGGCACACATCACACTGAGGACAATCAAGTATTTTTATACCATTAAAGAAAATCACGAAAAGTCTGCCTTTTCAATCAGCAAAGCCTAAAATCAAGGAGCCACTGTGGCAACGTGTGTGTTAGGAGGTCCCTTTGCATCGGACGCTGCTGGTGAGAGCGCAAATGAACTCATTTCTGAAGGGTCACTTGCATGAGAAACCTTAGGACACTGGCTCTCTAAAGGTTCAATCTCCTCCCGATGACCGGATATTGGAGGAAGTTAGGATGGGAGAAGCTTTGGGGAAACCAGAAAGCGCTTTCTAGTCTTTCCTCTCTTACTACAGATCCTTGGGTTTGCAGTGGCAGGGGATAAAGCCCTTGGCTAAGCCTGTTTTCAGGATCCTTGGCAGTTAAGAATGAGCAAAGAACCGTGCCCCCTAAAAGCAACAGGGAGGTCACACAGGAAAGCACTCAGGGGAGACTCTGCACAGCATCTCTCCGGCCCTGTGTCAGCCCTGCACCCTTCCACACATATTAGAGAAGGAAAATCTCCATTTATTTAAGTCTCCGTCTTTTAGGAACTTGATATTTGTAGCTGAACACCACTCCTGGCCCATATACAACCCAAACGACCAAACAGGGACTTGGTCATCAATAAATTATCACTTATAGACAGAATGAAACACTATACAGCATTAAAAAATCATGCGGTTTCAAATTGTGCTTCATAGAGTCCACCTCCCCCTTCATGTCAGTCTTCCCCGGGCTCCTGGCACACAGCACTGCGACAGCAGAGTTGTCCTGGGGACCTCAGAGAATGAGGACGCACCTCTCTCCCCTCGGCAGTGTACTCCTTTCGTACGGATGCCCGACGCCTTCACGGTTCGGGAATGGTCTGAAAAGGATGGCCCACACTTGTATGGTTTTGTTAAAGCAGAGGGCTCCCTGATCAACTGTAGCAGAGTAGGTGCCAGTTTTCTATAAAGCGCTGCATAGGAAAAGACTGCTCTCAGGTGTTATGGAATACCGGCCCGGGGAGCACCAGCCCATTTCCACCTACCTCAGTGCAGCTGCGGCCGCAAACAAGATCCTGCAGTTGATGTTCCCTCGGAGACGGCCCGTTGCCTCCATATTTCTCCTCCCTTACAGTCTAGTTTTTTCCATTTCATGGACTCAGTTTCCCAGCTTCCGTCCACACTTATTTCCACCTAAACACATACATGTAGCAGTTAGACGCTAGATCCACATATAGGAGAGAGCATTAGGTTAGTATCTAGACTATATAAAGAATTTCAGATTTTCAACAACAGAACTGCCAATCAATAAATGGGCCAATGAAACTGGCAGGCGGTTTTCAAAAGAAGAGATAGGAACAAGCAGAGCTACCTTGAAAGGTGTTCGACGTTCTTAGCCAGCAGAGAAATGCACGTCTGAGTGTCTGCCCCTTCCCCTTGTCCTGCCGACTTCCTCCTGTGGGAATATAGGTCCCTCTCAGCAGACTCCCTCGGTGTGCTTGCTGTTCTCCATGCATTTCTGTCTGAGTCCTTGTTCTGGGACCCAGGTACCTTCGGCCCCTCCAGAGCTAGACGCTGAGCATCTGTAATCGCAGATTTTTAAGCATGCAGCCAGAACTTTAAAGCTTAGCTATAGCTCCCATTGCCATTCTCAAAACTCTGCTGTTTCTTTTAAAATATATTTAAACATTTCTACAATATGTATCTATTACTATACGGGAAGAATAGACACACCTGAGGTCAGTTCTGGTCCTAACCTTTGAATATCCTCAATCACTTGGCACATCGCGCCATCCAAGGAGAAGTGTTTTGTCTGTGTTGTGAGATGGGTGGAGGCAGAGGAGAGGAGGGGACAGTAATATACACCATACACATAGAACACTTCAGGGAGAGGGGCTGGAGAGAGGGCTCAGCAGTTAAGGGCACTTGCTGCTCTTGCAGAGGATTCAGGTTCGCTTCCCAGCACCCATGTTAGATGGTTCTCAGCTCCCTGAGGATCCAGTGCCCTCTTCGGGCCTCTGCAGGCACCCACTCAATTATATGTGCAATACACATACATACATACACATACATACCCAGAGACATACATACAATATACACACACAAACATATACACAATATACACATGCATGCACTTACAATATGCACACACATACACACACTATGCATATACATACACACAATATGCACATACATACACACAAATACTAGAATAAATGTTGAAGAATTTTCAGGGAAACTGGTTAGCTCAGTGGTTGATGGCTTGCTTAGCATGTGGCTGGTCCAGGGTTCCATTCTCAGTGCACATAGGCACACACACACACAAGCCCTCTCACATGGAACTGTGGTAGAACTGTGGTTTTTGATGCTGCCCAGGAGAGGACATTTCTTCCTGCTGTGGAATCCCAGCATCTGTACAGTCAGGTCTTTATATGTGCTGGTTCCCATTCTTACATTAAACCAGCTGTAAAATTAGAGCATGCAGGGAGGAAATTCCATCTCTGAACAGGTATCAGCTCTAAACGACCCACTAGAACAACAATTTACACGGCATTTACGTTGTTCTGGCACTCTAAAGTAACCTGAAGGTGACTGAGAGCGTACGGCAGGGCTGATGAGATGGCTTAACAGTTAAGGGCGCATGCTGCTCTTCCAGAGGTCGAGAGTTCAGTTCCCAGCACCCGTTTGTTAAGTCAGGTGGCGTAATGAGTGCTTCTGACTCCAGCTCCAAGGGGTCTCCTGACCTCATGGGTGTCCACACCAATGAGACATACACACTCACACAAATACATCCCTAAAGAATGTGGGAAGATGTGGCACGTTCTACGCAAAGACCACGCCACCTTATATAACGAACATGAGCATTGTGTATTTTGGTATCCTAGGATCCTGGAACCAGTCTGTAGTGGGCAGACTGTATGCATGTTTGGAAGATTGCAGAGCCTGAAGTCTGGTGGTGCCTCCCTGCCAAACCTTTCTTTTTTTTCCTGGGATGTTGGTGACCGGTTTTCCCAGGAGTGCCTGCTCCCTAGACTCTTCGCTCTGGCGGCAGCTAACTTTGGGGACACAGACTGACCATGCAGGGGTGTGTGTGCTGTGTCACAGACCCTCCTACAGGGGCAGCCCTCAGTGTTGTGGAATAATCTTCTTGTACAGTGTGAAGATGTGTCTTTGCCAAGACACCTTCTGATTGGTTTAATAAAGAGCTGAATGGCCAATAGCTAGGCAGGAGAGAATAGGTGGGACTTCCGGGGAGAGGAACTGGAGATGAATCTAGGTGTGTGAGAGATGCCAGTGCCAGTGAGAGGTGGAACAAGTCAGACATACAGAATGGGGGAGATAAAAGGCACGCGGCAAGACAAAGATGAATAGGAACCGGTTAACTTGAGTTATAAGAGCTGGTTGGGAACAAGCCTAAGCTTTCATCATTAATACATTTCCGTGTTCTTTTCTGTAGACTGGTGGTTCAAAGAGAGTCCAGTGAGGGTACACACTACACCCAGTTCTCGTTCTAACACACCATGAAAGGGTGAATCAGGGCAGGTCCAGCAAAGCTGGTGGGACACTCGGATGGTTGTGGGGACTCCAGACGATGAGGGTGGTTTCAGATGGGAAACAGGAAAGGCTTGAGTCCTGTTAAATTCTTCCTCTTCTTTGCTGCTAAGGGCTCTCAGCCCCAGGGCTGATTGGCAGGAGGCTCACACTCAGAGGATTCTCGCCTCAGGCGTGGAGGAGCCAGCAAACGGGGGGGGGGGGACGACACTTGTACCCAGGGTTTCTATTTCAGAGCTGAACTCCTTAGTGTCTTCTAAGGATGCCACTCCCTTGGTGCCACAGATGCAACCTTGAGAACGTCACTTCCCGTTACAAGGGACAGAACTCCAGAGTCCCTTTTCTACTGTTGGGATAGAAGAATGCTCTTTGTATGCCTTGCAGGAGGTCACAATTGTCACCATAGTCCCACTTGTGAGCCACTCATATATTAGGGTGGTAACATCACTTCTAGATAGCTCCTTTGCGCTTGAAAGGCTCTCGGTGGCTTTTCCTTCATCACTCCAACATCTCACAGCAGAGCACAGACCCCTCCACTTCCCTCCATCATTGTCTCCTCTTCTATGGCAGTTGATGCTGGCTGAGCACAGGTTCCTCCGCTGGTGGACATACAACACACACACACACACACACACACACACACACACACACACACACACACACACACACACACAGGCTTACTCAGTAGGTTTTTCAGCAATCCCCACTGGTTAGGTTAGCCTTGATTGAAAACCCCCACTCCATGTGGAAGATGGCAGACCCAGGACACACACCTGGCAGCTGGGCTCCTAGCCCAAGCAGCCTGCCCTAGAGCTGGTCTAAGGATTCTGTATCCAACATTTTAGAGACACAAATGCTGCCATCCACAGCATCCAACGGTTTCCATGGTACCCCCAACCCTGCAGGAAGGAGACTGGCATCACTGGGAAGCGCTACAGAGCCCAGGGTTAGAGCGACAGAGCTTCCTGCTCTCCTGCACCCTCATGTCCTCCCAGTCAAGGAACTCGGGAGCGTGCAGCCCCACGCTCTACTGCAACCGCTGCTCAGTGGATCTTGGGTTGTCTGAACTTTAGCTGAAAGCTTTGGAAAAAGCAATTTTCTCCATGCTGGAAAATAATAAGGAAGGCATTCGAAGGCATACTTTTAACTCGTTCAAGCTTCTCTATGTGGGTGACTCTATTTAATCGTCAGGAAGGTATTTCTGTGATTAGCCTCATTAAAGACTGTTTTAAGTGCCGGGGAGATGGCTCAGCTGTTAAAGCCCCTGACAGCACGAGATCCCCGGGTTCAGGTCCCCAGAAGCTCTTACTAATTCTGTTCATGGAGTTTGCAGTCTGCCTGGGATTCCAGCCCAGGCAGGTGGAGGCAGGGGATCCCCAGGGTAAGCTGGCTGGCAAGGCTAGCATGTGGGGAGCTCTGGGTGAGGCAGGCTCCTGCCTCCATGTATAAAGTGGGCGAGTAATAGAGCAAACGAGAAAGATTCCTGATGCCCACCTCCAGCCTCCACACAGACACGCACTCACACATGATCCACCACAAGAAAAACTCACACACGCGAACGACGGGAAAAATTTAAATAGAAATACCAAACAAGTTATGAAGAGGAAATCCACCTGACATAAAATCAAGCGTTTTACAGAGTCCAGTAGCAGCAATTTATCGTGCTGGGCGCCATCAGCTTTCTCGTGTATGCTGAAGGCATCAGGTGGTTAAACGCACCCCCTACCCAGCTTCGGCAACCTAGGGCTGTGCTGGGCTCTGTGGATTGACTCAGCATAAACATGTCACTGTGTGGCCTATATCTGCAACTGCCTTTTCCACCTTTCCGTGGCTGAGTAACACCTTAATGTACGGCAGCCTGCTCTGTCTATCCAGCCACCGGTGGTCAAGGACGCCTGGGTTGCGAACTCCGTCCGTCTGCTGTAGATCGTACTGGCAAGCTCTGGCACCGAAGGATGAGATTGGCTCAGAGTATAGTTTGGCATTTAAGCCTCGGTTTTTAAAGCAAAGGGCTCAGAGACACCTGGAGTTGTTAAAGGTCACGTGACAAATAAGTCCACCCCAGGAGCCAAGGCTTACCTAGCTGTCACAGAGTTGATTCATTCACCCAACAACCATTTCCAGTTAGCCAAAGGTAAGCCACTAGGGTGGATTTAATAACTCGGGAGAAATGAAGCAGGCTGCGTTAAAGCTGTAGCAGGCCAGGCTCCCACACAAATTCCTTAAAATTCGCCCCGCGTGAGCATGCTGATTGGACACGGCGGCGTCTCTCGTCTTGCACGTATTTGACAAGGGTCTGGGGTCAGGCCAGAGGAGGGGGACAGGGTTTGGGCAAACGGGAGTCCTTCCCCTTCCCGCTACCCATCCCCGGGTCTGCCTGCAGCGCTGGGGGCTGAGAACCAGCTTTACCCCACTCCCACCTCCCCATCCCCGGGTCGGGCAGCCGCGCGCAGGGGCTGGGAATCAGCTACCCGCCTCTCGCCTCCCCTCCGGACCCCGCCCACCCGGTCGGTCAGAACCTCTGCAGAGCCCACTGCGCACGGCTGGCTGGCTGTCCTCACCTCCGCACCCACGCGGCGACGCCACCGCGCTCCACCAATGGGACGCAGCACTGCGGGTCTGCCCACCGGTGGAAAATTCCAAGCACTCGCCGCAGCCCCTGGAGGAGCTGCCGGCGCCCGCCCAGCCTGGCCTGATGGTTGATTTACGACCCAAACTGCGCTGCTCTTCTTCGTCTGCGACAGCAACTATGTGCGCAAAAATCCATGAGATTTGTGTGGTGTGTGTCACAGGTGCTGTGTCCTGCTACACAGGGTGGGTGGGGGATGGCGGTGGCTTTCCCCTTGTGTATGTTACAAATTCTGATTCTCACCTTTTCCACTTAAGCTATAAATTATCCCCCCTAATCCTGGGTGGGACTTGGCACCTCAGCATAAGTGGTGGGGGATAAAGGATCGGGCGTGTTCTTTGATCCGCCCACCCTGAGACAACCGTGGGGTCTAGAGAAGGGTCGAATTAGCGAAGATGTGGGATAACAATGAAGAGTCCCATACTAGCGACTGACCCAGTCAGACAGTGTTGTGATTTAGACAGGCACGGAAAATTCCAGAGCCATCGGGAAGGGACGCGTTGGTTTGTCCTAAGCAGAGCGAGAATGGGATGGGGGTGTAAGGCAGAGACTGGGAGTCTGCCCTGGGAAGAAAGGGAGGTGCTAGACCCCTAGGACACACGTGAATTATGTCAACCTTTCCCGTTATTTTAAGGGATCAGGACCTGTTTCTGCCTTTCGAACCTGGAGATAACCCAGAAAACAGGTTCTAGGAGCTGCTGCCAAAAGGGAAGAGTAGGGGTTTCTTTCTGGATGGGGCTGGAAGGGCAGAGGACAATGACAGCCATCCGTATAGGAGGCGGGAGAGAAAAACAAGGAGGGAAAGAAACAGGTGTTCCCTGGAGCAACGCGAACCGTCTCAGGAAGAACGGATGCACACAGGATAAATAGTCACAGACAATCCCAAAGCCCCGAGGTGGAGACCCAGGCTCAGAATATCAGCTCGAACGAAGCTAGGGCGAAGGCAGCTGCTCCGAACCTACTGTGCTTTCTCCATTTCCCCTCTCCATGGCAACAGAGAAACTAGAACCCCCGTTTCTTCCCCAAAGGCAGCCATAAAACCTAGAAATATGAATCCGGTCGTCCTCCCATCTACACTGGTAAAAGCTAGCCATAAATTATCCGACCTAGGGAGTCTGCGAGTGGATCCTAAAATCCCATTCCGGAGGGTCTTGCATGATTCCTAGATCTGCGAGGAGTGTCAGGACAGGTCAGGGTCTGTGCTTCGGGTTCGTCCTCAGTAGGGTTCCTCTCCATGCACAGTCGTGTTTCAACATGGATGTCTGCTCTTTATTGAGACGATCAAAGAAAAATAAAAATGGAGTTGGCAGCCATTGTCACTAAGTCTGGGAGGGTCCACAGCAGAGTTTTGAGCTGGGCAGCAAGCTTGCCTACTCAGGATCCCATCTGAGTTTGGGAACATTGTTTACCCCTCCTTCCCGTGGGGTTACCTGTACTCAATCCCTTCTTACAAGCCTTAGCTTTTCTCTGCTCCTTTCCCAGTTCCTCAATTATGTAATTATCACCTTTTTCAGGGTCAAAGTTATAAATTTGGGGGAGGGCGGGGAATCTATGTCTTCCTGGATGTGACCATTAATCCCCCGCAGATATCCATTTGCTTTGCTCTTAACTCAGTTGGTTTCATCCTAGGGTGACAAGACGAAGCTTTAAAAATGCAGTTTTTCCATGGGCCTGCTCTTCATTTGTGTTGTGGTTTTGTTTGAGTGAGAAATGCCCCCCTTAGGCTCAAGTGTGGTCACATGGACCCAGCTGATGGAGTCGTTCCAGAAGGTTGTGGGCCTGCTGCCCGATGGGCTCTGCCCCCTGAACCATAAGCCAAAGCAACTCCTTCCTCCCTTAAGTTGTTTTCTTATGTCCTGTAAAACTCTGATGAAATAAATCTCTTACATTTGTTCGTGTCAATCTTCCTTCTCTTATCCCTTATAGCAGCAAACGACGTCCAACCCAGGGAACAAGAACCTCAGCCACTCTGGGTCTGACAGTGACCCAGAGAGGATGCTGGGAGCCTTACCTCTCTGAGTCTTGGTTTTCACTTCTATGGGGTCAGAATTGTTTACCAACCAAAGTCATCTGTGGAACTAAAATCACATAGCACTCCCTCCTTGGCAGTATAGAGGGAGTGAGTTTTACTCAATGCAAACAGTGGGTAATGGATGCCGTTTCAGTTAAATGAACTTAAAACAACAGCCACAGCCAAGTTAAGCAATCAGCACTTGTTTCTGTATATCCAATACATATTTGTTAAGTTCCCGAGCATCAGGCATTGGGGAGATGGGTAATAACACACAGTAGGAAAACTGGGGTATGTCTAAGGCAGGGTAAGTAAGTCAGAAAAAACCAAAGAAGGAAAAGGAAAAGGGGTGAACATGGGAGAGTGGGAGCAGTTTTTCGTCATGTGGTGAAGACAGCCTTGTGGGTACCATGTTCTTTGAGCAGTGATCCAGTGTTCTAGCTTTGTTCTGTTGGTGTGATGAGACATTCTGACCAAAGGCAACTTAGAGGAGGAAGGAGTTATCAGCTGACCCTTCCAGGTCACAGTCCATCATCAGAGGAGAGAAGAGTCAAGGCAGAAGCTTAGGGTATCGCATGCACAGTCCCGATTCAGGAGAGGACCAATGGATGGACCCTTGCTTCATCTAGTGTTCCCCGGTCTGCCTAGGGAATGATGCCGCCCACTGTAGGCTGCCTCCTTCTACATCAATTAGCAATCAAAAGAATCCCTCAGAGACATGCGCATAGGCCAACCAGTTTTGGAGAATTTCTCATTTGAGACTCTCAGATGGTTCTAGGTTGTGGCAAGTTGAAAAGTAACCACCACACTTGACAAGGAGGTCAGGTGGTGTGTCCAGGGGTTTCAAGGGGAGGAACAGTTCAGGTGGGGAATGTATGCTGATGAATGGGTCTGCGGGGTGGGGGTGGGGAGCTATGGTCCTTCTTGTTGGAAGAATAAAGTGAGTAATGGCCCTGGCGAGAATGAACCTATACTAAAAAGATACTTTGACCTTTGCTTTGGCGGTCAGACTTGAGACAACAGACCTAAGAGATTGGAACTTCTCCTTGGAATCTCAGGATGGGAGAAGGGAAGCGGGAGTCCTGGTGCTGGCCAGCCAAAGGAGGAGCTTCTTTCTAGAAGACATTCCTCCCAACTGTGACAACTTGTTACCCCTCTGCAAAAGATCTCCGAAATGATAAGTCGGGACAGGGCGGGCCACACTTTGGCCAGGACTTCTCTGTTATGGAGACCTCTCACCCTCTACGGTAAAGATGTATTTACTTTCATATGTGTGTTTTGCTTCTGTGTATGTATGTGTAGCACATGCATGCCTGGTATCCTCTGAGGACAGAAGAAGGCATCAGCTCTTCTGGAAGTGAATGGGTCCTCTACAAAAGCAGCACGTACTCTTAACCACTGAGCCATCTCTCCAGTCCCTTAGACTTCATGTCAACATGAAGTAGGTGGCTTTAGGGTGGTCGTTGGACTTCTTTGTATGTTCCTCTTCCCATCTGGCCACACTGAGTCTTCTTTATTTCCCCTTTCTTTCCTTTTTATTTTGTTGATGTTAGTAAGTTTCATTCCTGTTAACTGTGTCCTTAATTGATCTATTGAAGCTGGGTGCATGGCTGAGCCTAGCTTGCCTAGGCTGCCAGTGCCTTAGTTCTGACCCTAACAAATCTCATGATATGAGCAAATATTTATTAAAGACTTGTTATGGCTTCCAGGGTTTGCTGGAGCAGGGATTCTCAACCTGTGACCTGTGACCCCTTTGGGAGTCCAATGACCCTTTTGGGGGTTGCATATCAGATACTTACATTACAATTCATAACATTTGTGAATTGTTAAGTTCATAATTACAGTTATGAGGTAGCGACAAAAATAATTCTATGGTTGGGAACTTATTAAAGGGTTGTAGCCTTAGGAAGGTTGAGAACCAATGTGCCGGAGGCTCTGAGAATGTGAGGAGCTATGAAGCAGTGGCTTCAGGAGGCCAAAAGCAACTAGGGACCAGTATATGATCATTTATCACTGCCTCTCTTTGTGGAGGAGCCTTGAGAACAGAGGGCATCCTGGAGCTTATGACCCTCTGGGATGGGATGCCCCAGGATGGGATGCCCCAGGATGGGATGCCCCAGGATGGGATGCCCCAGGATGGGATGCTCCAGAATGGGATGCTCCATCCAGGATGGGATGCTTCAGGTTGTGCTGGGGTCGTAGTAGGTGCTCAATAGTTGTTTGTGGACAGGCAGTGCCTCAAGTCAAGGAAGCGTACAGCACATTGTGACTAAATAAGTCCTTCTCTGCCAAGACCCAGAGAGCCCCAAAGTGGCCTGTGGCCAGTGTTGTCCAAGTTGCCTGCCTGCTCATAGCATGAGCTGCTGTGTATGGCCCTCTGGCCACAGGGTCATTAAAAGGCCTGCTGAGGATGTAAACAAGCCTGCTGGATGCATTGTGGAATGCTTTCCCCGGGGGGAAGTTCAAACAAAACAAAAACAGATTCCAGCATCCAGACCTCACATCTATCCTAGGCCAGTTAAGAACCAAGCCCTGGGGCCTGAGGACAACCTACTTCAAAAGCTAGCTTCCTTTGCCAAGGTCTCTAGCCTTCCTTGGTCAGGTGATCCTAAACTCTTTCAATCGCCACGCAGGGAGGATGCTTAGGGAAAAGGAAGCTAGAAGTCAATTGGAAATTCCCATAAGCCTGGCCAGCCAGGCTGGTCAGTCCTGGGCTGCTTCTTAGCCCTTCTAGGACACACGCAATCGGAGAGGTCCTGCCACAAGTTGCCTCGGAGCACTTGCCTTTCGTTTTAGGAATCAGGGTTCCCTCTTATCCCTGGACTTCAGGTTCTAACATAATCTTTGGCTTCAGCAGACAGGCCTCAGCAAGTCCCATGGCCTACAGGGACTCTGCTACGCCCACCTGAGGCCCTGTGAAACCAATATAATGCACACTCATTCTGTAGCCCAGGAAGCCAGGCTGCTCCCCAGGTGAGGGAGGCAGGGTGAGCAGGTGCAGCCCTCCCTTTGCTTCCTGGGCTGAAGGTTGATGTATCTAACTTCTGAGGAAGTGAATCAGAGGGTTCATGTCCAAAGCTGTGGGTCACACAAGGAAAAGTCTTTCTTTCACACCTGCTGTGTTCCTACCCTCACCCTAGAGAGGCTGATGTGTTGAGGGATCTTTTATAACAAGTTTTTTTTTTAAACATACAAACAAAATACATATTCTTCTCCCACTCCCAAACTTTTTTACTTGGGTGTTATACAATACAGCACTCTGCCTTGTTGTTTCCAGTTCGCTGTGATGTGGGGCGTGGTTCCACACTGCGGGTGAAGGATTTCATGTCTTTTCCTTTACCATCCAGCACACGCGCGCCCGAGCTGCTCCCTGCAGGCGGACTTGGATGTTTCCAGTCTTCTGTATTTACAGCATGCTGCAGTGCTTTGCTCTGCTCTTCTTCACCAGGTCCAGGATTTTGTTTCTGCACAGGGTACCTGCCGAACCAAAGGGCAAATGCGTCTCCAGGGGGACAGATATCACACTCCCTCTACTCTCTGCAGGAGATGCCCAATCAGGTCCTTAGTAGAAATGTATGAGAGAGTACCTCAATTCCATACAAGATAAAAAGGGTGCTTTTCAAACTTTTGGATTTTTACCATATCTGATATTTTTGTAGAAATCATATATGTATAGTTTATGCACTTCTAATGATTGGCATTGAACATATTTTTCTTATGTTTAAGAACTATGTGTAGATCAAGCTACACAACTGTCACATATAGGCAGAGTTCCTAGGTCAGTCTCATGCAGGCTCCGTGGTTGTTAGTTCAGTCTCTGTGAGCCCTTGTGGGCCCAGGTTAGTTGATTCTGTGAGTTTTCTTGTGCCCTTGACCCCTCTGGATCCTACAATCGTTTCTCCCTCTCTTCTGCAGGATTCCCTGAACTCTGTCTAATGTTTGGCTGTGGGTCTGCATCTGTTTCCATCATTGCTGGATGAAGCCTCTCTGATGACAATTGGGCTAGGTGCCAATCTGGTCACAGACGATGGCCAGTTCAGGTTATGTATCCGTTATTGCTAGAATTCTTAGCTGGGGTCATCCCTGTAGATTCCTGGAAGATTTCCTTGCACCAGGATTTTAGCTGACATCGAAATGCCCCCCACTTCCAGTAGTCTCTTTCAGTACCCCTCTCCCTGCAACCTGATCGCTTATGTTCCTATCCTCACCCTCCCGCAGTTCACTCAAGAAATCTCAGTGTAGTAGGAGGCCACTTGTTTGTTTCCCAGCCGCTCAGCAGCTCAGATGAGAAATAACCACACAGAAACTTTATTATTTGCAATATTGTTTGGCCAATAGCTTAAGCATATTTCTGGCTAACTCTTATGTCCTAAACTAACCCATCTCCATTAATCTGTGTATTGCCATGTGGCTGTGGCTTATCAGCAAAGTTCCTGCATGTCTGTCTCTGGTGGTGGCTCCATGGTGTCTCCTCACTCCGCCTTCTTTCTCCCAGCATTCAGTTTAGTTTTCTCCACCTAGCTCTACTCTGCCCTATCAGGCCAAGCCAGTTTTTTATTCATTAACCAATAAAAGCAACACATCGACAGACAGACTTCCCTCATCATCTCAGCACTCAGGAGGCAGAGCAAGAAGATCTTTGAGTTCGAGGCTAACCTGGTCTACAGAGCTAGTTCCAGGACAGCTAGGGCTATACAGAGAAACTCTGTCTTGAAAAACCAAAAAAGCACAAGGAAAAAAAAGAAAGAAAAAGAAAAGAAGGAAGGAAGCAATGAAGAAAGAAAGAAAAAAAGAAAGAAAGAAAGATCTTCTATTTCCCTTCCTAGGGAGATCCAGGCATCCCTCCTTTGTTAGCTATTCTCTCTGTGTCTGTAGATTTTAGCATAGTTATCCTTGATTCCACAGCTAATATCTACTTATGAGTGAGTACATACCATGCTTGTCTTTCTCGGTCTGGTCTGGGTTACCTCACTCAAGTTGATTTTTTTTTCTAGTTCCAACCATTTGCCTTCAAATTTCCTGGTGTCTTTGTTTTTAACAGCTAAGTAATACTCCATTGAGTAAATGTACCACATTTTCTTTATCCATTCCTTGGTTGAGGAACATCTAGGTTGTTTCCAGGTTTGGCTATTACAAATAAAGCTACTATGAACATAGTTGTCCATGTGGTATGATTGAGCATCCTTTGGGTATATGCCCTAGAGTGGTACTGCTGGGTCTTGTGGTAGATTGATTTCCAGTTTTCTGAGAAACTGCCACACTGACTTCCAAAGTGGCTGTATAAATTTGCACTTCCACTAGCAGAGGAGGGGTGTTCCCTTTGCTCCACATCCTCTCCAACATGAACTGTGACTTGTGTTTTTGATCTTGGCCATTCTGACAGGTGTAAAATAGAATCTCAGAGTCGTTTTGATTTGCATTTCCTTGATGGCTAAGGATGTCGAACATCTCCTTAAGTGTTTCTTGATCATTTGCAATTCTTCTGCTGAGAATTCTCTGTTTAGATCTGTACCCGATATTTTAATGGGATTATTTGGTATTTTGATGTCTATTTTCTTGAGTTCTTTATATATTTTAGAGATCAGTCCTCTGTCAGATGTGGGGTTGGTGAAGACCTTTTCCCATTCTGGAGGCTGCCACTTGATCCTATTGATGGTGTCCTTTGCCTTACAGAAGCTTTTTATTTCATGAGGTCCCATTTATAGTTGATCTTAGTGACTGTGCTATTTGGGCTCTGTTCAGGAAGTTGTTTCTTGTGCCAATGAGTTTGAGATGATTCCCCACTTTCTCTTCTATCAGGTTCCATGTATCTGGATTTATGTTGAGGTCTTTGGTCCACTTGGATTTGAGTTTTGTGCAGGTGATAGATATAGATCTGTTTGCATTCCTCTACATGCTGACATCAAGTTAGACCAGCACCATTTGTTGAAGATGTTTTCTTTTTTCCATTGTATATTTTTGACTTTTTTGTTAAAAATCAGCTGTCTGTAGGTGTGTGGATTTATGTCTGAATCTTTGATTTGATTCCATTGATTCACCTGTCTGTTTTGGTTTTTCTTTTTTTATAATAATTTTATTTTATTTATTATTATTATTGGGGGTTAGGGGACAGAGAGTAAGTGGGGGGAGGGATTAAGAGGAGAGGAGGGAGGAAAAACAGTGGCCAGGATGTATAATAACTAACTAAGTAAATAGATAGATATATTTATTTTTAAAAAATAATAAAAATTCTTATTTAAAAAAAGTAGAAAAACCATGTGTTGGTCTGCAGCCTGCCCATATTTGTGCCTATTATTCTATGGGCTTGCTCATCTTTTGTCATATTTTTGTAATCTGCAAGGAAGGGCTTTTATATACTAAGGAAATTAAACATGCACAATGACACACACAGCTGTCACTTTGTCATGTACCCACTGGGTTGACTTTCCTGTCACTGTGTCCAGCAACAAGCTTTGGAAAGAAGGGAGGTTTGCTTGGTCCATGTTTCAGCTGATATGGTCCATCGTGGTGTAGAAGGCTTAGATGACAGGAACGTGAGGCATCTGGTCACACTGCATTTACAGACAGAAAGCAGGTAGAGATGAGTGCTCCTCTCCTCTCTGTCTCTGTCTCTCTTTCTTTCTCTGTGTGTGTGTATATGTGTGAGTGTGAGTGTGTGTGTGTCTGTCTGTCACTCTCTATCCAGCTGGGTGTCCAAGCCCCATGATACTGGGTGGGTCTTCCCTCTGATATTACACCACCTTTTGGGAACTCTGTCTCAGCCTCCCCTAGAGCTGTGTCTCCAAGGGGATCCTAAATCTAGCCAAATTGACAGTGAAGGTTAACTGTTGCAAGGAGAGGGCCTGCTTGTTCATCCCATCTGCCCAGCTAGCTTAGCCCCGAAATAATCACATAGAAATTGTATTCACTAAAACACTGCTTGGACCATTAGCTCTAGTTTCTTACTGGCTAATTCTTACATCTTAATTTAACCCATTTATATTAATCTATGTATTGCCATGTGGCTTACTGGCAAGATTCTAACCAGTGTCTGTCTCAGGCAGAGGATCCATTGCTTCTCTCTGACTCTGCCTTCTTCCTCCCAGCATTCAGTACTGTTTTCCCCGCCTACCTAAGTTCTGCCCTATCAAGGGCCCAAAGCAGTTTCTTTATTAACCAATGAAAGCAACACAAAGACAGAAGAACCTCCTACACCAGTTAACCATGGCCTTTACTGATTTTGCTGAAAGAATCTGTGTATTTAGAATCTGTTTATTTAAAATGTCCCTTCTTCCTCTACCTTGAAGAGCAGTTTAGGAAGTGATGATACTAGTTCTTCTTTGAAGGTCTTGTAAAATTCTGCATCGAATCCATCAAGAACTGGGAGTTTTGTACTCAGGAGACCTTTTAATTGCTACTTCTATCTCAGTGGATGCTATTGGTCTATATAAATTCTTTACTTCATTTTGATTTAACTTGGGTGGGTCATCCTATGAAGGACTGTGTTTTTGAATTCAGTGAGCAAGCATTTTATTGAGAACTTTTGCCTCTATGTTCATCAGAAAGATTTTCTATAATTTTATTTTCTTCTGGAGACTTTGTCTGATATCAGGATAACACTGATTACTTTTAGGGCCTGGAAATGCTCCGTCATAAAAATTGAAAGGAATAATTTAAAATTTTCTATGGAAATGCAAAGGGTCCAGCATAGCCCAGACAATCCTGAGCAATTTTAAAAACTCCTGGAGGTTTGACTATCCCAGACTTCAAGGTATACTACAGAGCTATAGGAACAAATCTGCAATGGTACCGGCATAAAAACAGATACATTGATCAATAGGATACAGTTAAGAACTGAGATATGGGTGTGCCTTCCTACACTCGTGATTTTTCACAAAGGCAAAATACACTAGAAAAGATACAGTATCTTCAACAAATACAAAATACACTAGAAAAGATACAGTATCTTCAACAAATACAAAATACACTAGAAAAGATACAGTATCTTCAACAAATAGTGTTGGTCAAACTGGAGAGCTACACATAGAAGAACAAAACTGGATCCATATCCCGAACCTCGCATAAACTCCATTCCAAATGCATCGAGGACCTCAAATAAGACTGGATACCCTGAATGTGACTGAGGAGAAAGCAGGAAATTCAGTGCCCATTGGTTTATTGGCACTAGAAAGGACTTTCTGAACGTGACCCTGGTAGTGCCAGCATTAAGACCAACAGCTGGCGAATGGAACCTCATGAAACTAATTTTGCACAGCAAGGGATGCTGTCATCCAAATAAAGGCTGACTGCAGAATGGGAAGATCTTTCTCAGTTGTGCCTCTGACAGAAGGTTCATGTCTGGAAAACACAAAGGACTGAAAAAACTTGAACATCAAGAAAGAATAACCCGATAAAAAAAGGGGCATGGAGCTAAACAGAAAGTTCTCCAGACAAAAAGTATATAAAGGGCTAATAAACACTTTTTAAATTGTGAAACATCCTTGGCCACTAGGGAAATGCAAATTAAAACTACTTTAAGATTTCATTTTATCCTGGCTAGAATGACTAAGATTGGAAACCAATAACAAGTGCTAGTTGTGGAAACGGGAAAAGGAAGGCACTTGTTCACCATTGGTGGCAGTGCAAATGGGCACAGCCCCTGTGGCAGTCAGCGATTGACTATGGCAGATCTAACCCGTCTGATACATGATCTAGCTAGCCACCCTAGAGCATATGCCCAAAGGATTATATGTTCTACTACCCAGCTGCCTGCTCATCTGTGTCCACTGCTGCTCTATTCATGACAGTGTAGGTGTGAAGTGTGGACCCGATTAGTCTTACGAATAAAAACCCAGAGTCAGATATCAGGGTAAAAGCTGAAAGGTCAGAGAAGTAAAAGACCAGTCACAGTCACCTCTTACCTTTTCCACTGGTCGGACTGAAAAGGGCTGAGCTCCTATCCCCACCCCGCCTTATCACTTCCTCTCTCTGCCCAGCCTTGCCACTTCCTGTCTGTCAGTACAGACCTCTGGGAGTGGAGATAAGAGGTTAGGGTAGGAGGAGGAAGTGTTGGTAAGGATGACACTAACACCAACCATCTTTCAAAAAGCCGTGTGGAATCCTACTAGTGCTGAATATATATGAAGACAATGTCCTTCTAGACACATTGGCTATCGAATGAAAAGCCAAGTGACAGGAATGGTCAATGAGATTCCATAAACCCATACTTCAGGCTGTTGCTATGGCTCTCATTTATTCTCCAGAACTTGATGGTAAGACCTTATTGCCAAAACCACCACAAGCTTTATTCATGAACATGGAGAATCCGTGTTGGTCCTGACCTGGAAGCTTCATCCCAGCTGTCTGGTTTTCACAGTGTTGGAAGGTTTCGCACACCACCGAAGGAGAAAGTAATCATTAGTTCTATCCATCTATAAACCCTGGGAGCCACAATAATGGTGAAATTGGTAGGAAATAGCGGTGGAGGGATGGGGGCGAATTCGAGTGGAGAGAATGGGAAGGTAGATTTGATCGAAACACATTGCACACACGTACAAACTTCTTAAACAATAAAACCCCTGCATGTTTGGTAAGACATGTTATTAGAGAGAAAATGAAATTTTCTATTGTATAAATGATCAATTCAATAAAAGATTGAAGAACTGAAACTTGTTTGCACGCTGTAACTTAATTTTAAAATACAAATCAACAGAATTAAAGGAAGATAGATGAAACCATTCATCTTGGTCAAGGCTAAATCACATGATTTTATGTTTTGTTTCCTCATTTATTAAATTTTAAGTTACACTTCTTTGTACAATTGTCCAGATTTTATTATGTATCCCTGGGTTAGTAACCTAGTTCAAATAGCTTCTCCTAACTTTTAATTAAGAATGTGACAGCTTCCATTGATGTATTCTCTCCCACACTTTGATATGTTGTCATAGTATAATTTTGTTTATGTGTTTGTCATATAGCTTATAATTTCTGCTTCAGATGGAAATTGCTTTTTATTTTTTCACTCCCACATTGTTCTTTTTTCCGTCCTGACCTTCTGGGCGTCTATATGGAAATGGTTTTCTTTAGCTTAAAAAAAAAATAAAAAATGTCCTGAAGTCCATCACTTAGCTCCTCTTTCCTGGATGAATTATCTTAATTTTATTATGCCTATAAAGCAATCTGGAAGGCTGCGTGTGCCTGTAACCTCAGCACTGTGGGGGTGGAGACAGGAAGCTCATGGGGGCTTGCTGACCTCCAGCCTAGATCCAGGCTCAGTGAGACTCAAGGGAGGGAGGTGCTGACTGACAGAACAGGGGACCATCATCTGCCCTGGCCTCCTCATGCATACACATCTAGACACACATGTCTACATGAACCATACACACACAACATAACACTCTTACGCGGGCACAGATAAGTTTAGTGAACAGTTTTTACATCAGAAGTACGCATTTTACATACACAACATAACACTCTCACACAGGCACAGATAAATTTAGTAAACAGTTTTTACATCAGAAGTAGGCATTTTACACACACAATGCATCTCATTTTAAGCAGTCATGTTTTTTGTTGTTATTGGTTTTTTGTTATCATTGGTTTTTTGTTATTGTTTTGCTTTTTGACTTTTTTTTGAGACAGGATTTCTCTATGTAACATCCTTGAACTATCCTGGAACTAGCTCTTGTAGACCAGGCTGGTTTCGAACTCAGAAAGATCTACCTAAAACATCCATATTTCAAGTGCTTGCTTTTCTACTTGTGGCTGGTGGCCACCATCCTGACCACCTCAGTTTTAAAACACAGAAAACCTTCCTATCTATGTATTCGAAATCCTCTTTTTATAACATTGGACAAAGTACCTTGATTTGATTTGTCTGGTTTCCATGGTTATATCTGTCCTTAGGATTTATTTAATTTCATTTTATCTATTTGTTGTCTTGATTTTATTAGGCAGCAGTATATGTATTTTATCAGTATTTTTGCGTCTCAAAGAAATTGCTTTTGAATTTATTAGTTGGTTCTATGGCTTTTGGTTCTATAATCATTATACTCTAAATGTTTTGCACGTGAGGGGTTGATGCTGAGCTGGGACCCGGGGCCTTGTGCATTATAGGCAGATGGCCTAGTGTTGAGCTTCAGGTCCCAGACCCTGTTTTGGGGGGGCCAGGTTCTAAGTCTTATAACCAAGGCTAGCCTTAAACCCATGATCCTGTTGCCTCTGTCCCTAAAGAGCTAGGGCTACAGGGTGTGACACTCTGCCTAGCATTGTGTCCAGTTCTCTGAACACTACGTGGGTGAGCACTCGTAGCGGTGCTGACTGGTCGCTCTTGTCTCTTCTTTTGAGACTGTTTCTTTGGCCCATTCGTTGATCGGCAGCTTTGTTTATTTGTGGTTGAAGTTTGGAGTTCTTTGTAAATTCTGGACTTTAGCCCCTTCCCTGAAGATAGCTCACAGATTTCCCATCCAGGTTCCCTGATGTCTAGGTTTTGATGCATTTTCTATGCTGTCCCTGGAGCATCTTTTCCTTTCTATTTCTGTTTGTTGGAAATGTTGAGGTTGACTCTGTGGTCACTCAAAAAGAAGACATTCTCTGGGTTTGTCTCCTGGTTATTATGTAACTTAGTGCTCCATCAGATTTCTCAGCCTCTCCCACTTGCCCTGTAAAGCCTTTTCAAAAAATAGATTTTTTTAAAACTGATTTTATGTTTTACACGAATGAATGTTTTTCCTGCATGTATGTGTGTGCCCTCAGAGGCCAGAAGAGGGCGTAGCTCCCTGGAACTAGAGTTGCAGATGATTGTGAGCCACTATGTGGGTGCTGGGATCTGAACCGGGGGTCCTCTGGGAGAGCGGCAAGAGCTCTGATGTGCTGAGCCTCTTCTCCCCAGCCCTGGGCAGAGCCTTGAACTTGAACTTGAAGCTGAGAACTGAAGCTGCTTTCCCCACCCTGTCCCAGGCACTGAAATCACAGACTTGCTCTTCTGTGTCTCTCCGTGCAGCCCTGGGGTCGGACCCTAGGTCTCGCGGATGCTAAAAAGACACTCAGTCGTCTGAGCTGTATCCCAGGCCCTTTAAACCTTTATGATTTCCTTTCCTTTTCCTTGTTCTGTAGTTTCGTCACTGTATTGCTTGTGTCAGCTTGTCACAAGCTAGATCCACCTGGGAAGAAGGAGGATCCCTTGGGAAAATGCTCCCACAAGACTGGCCTACAGGCAAACCTATGCGGCATTTTAATTAATGATTGTTGTGGAAGGGCATAGCCCACTGTGAGTGGTGCCAACCCTGGGTGGGTGGTCCTGGGATGTGTCAGGAAGGTAGCTGGATTTGAGCCCAGAGAAAAAGCCAGCAAACAGGATCTCCCTATGGCTTCTGCATCAGTTTCTGCTTCTGGTTTCCCGCCATGACTTCAGTGTATGGACACGGAAGGATAACTCAAATAAAGCCTTTCTTCCCAAAGTTGCTTATTTTGTTTTAGTTTTTGAGACAGTGTCTCACTATGTAGCTCTGGCTGGTTTGAACTCACAGAGATCCTCCTGCCTCTGCATCAGGAGTTAAAGGTATGAGCCACCACACCAAGTTGCTTTTGGTTACAATGTTTTTTATCAGAGCAACAGACACCAAACTTGAACACATAATATATTTACATATTCAATTATTTTAATTGTCCTCCTTATATTTGGGGGCACATCTTAAACTGTAACTAGGATCCTATTTTAATTCTGGAGCATTCTCAACCACTGTTTTCCCGACTATTTCTCTATTCTTTTTAAGACATATCCTAAAACTCCTCTCATATAATTTGGTTCCTTTCTTTCAATGTTCGTGTCTTTTGGACTGCTCTACCCTTCTTCATCAGCAGATTGAGAAACTCCCCGATCTTGCAGTGTGCAGTACTGCTCTGCACGCAGCCACTGCACTTCCTGTGGAGACCACTTGTTTCCTCACGCAGACGTCTGCTTCGGGCTTCAGCTCCTCTCTGTTCTTGCAGCTTCCTCTCTCATGTGTCTCTATCTTAAATGTTCTTAGCAACATTCTGCATTCTCTGCCTCTAAGTGTGCAGTCCCCTGTGTTAAATGTCTCTTTAACATCATCAAAATGCACACGATTAAAAATAAAATAAATCATTTTATCAAAAGCGGTTCAGTACTCCAGAAATCGGCCCCAGTCATGGCAGAAGAAAAGGCAAATACATTCCGCAGAAATGGCCTCCAAGCCCAGGGAGCAGGCGCTTGCCGTGAAACGGCCACGCTAGACAGGAACATGAGGAAAGGAATCATTGCGGGAAGACCACAAATGTATACTTAGGGGAAACAGACAGAGTACGGTACCAGAGGCATTGGCTGATCCTGGAGCTGGAGTCACAGGGGTTGTGAACCGCCAGGTGTAAGTGCTGGGAATTGAACCCTGGTCCTCTGGTCCTCTGCAACAGCACTAGGTGCTCTGAACCACTAACTGTCAACCTACCTTTTTGTTTTGTTATTTTGTTCGAGACACAGTTTCTCTGTAGCTTTGGAGCCTGTCCTGGAACTAGCTCTTGTAGCCCAGGCTGGCCTCGAACTCACAGAGACCTGCCTGCCTCTGCCTCCCGAGTGCTGGGATTAAAGGCATATACCACCACAGCCCAGTCTGTCAAACTACCTTTTACATTCATCTTAGGACCTGAGGCCGTTGCATCAGGGGTGAGCTCATATTCTCTACCAGGCCTGGCTTGAGTTCTGATCTTTGCCATTTTTCCTGTTTTTATTTTCCGAAGTCAAAATAGATGGTGAGCATCTTGTGACTTATCAAACTGGTGGGTGAAATCCTTTCAGTCTGGCGACTGTTTGTCTAGTCACTGGAGGCCATGTTAGCTGGGATCTTACTCTTCTGCATTAAAGATGGCCTGAGCTCCGGATCCTCCTGTCTCTACTCCAAGTGCTGAGACTGGAAACGCAAGTCACTGCTCCTGGTTTATGCGATGCTTAGGGATCAAACCCAGGATGTCTTCATACATGCTGGGAAGTATGCTACCAGCTCAACTATCTGCCCCCGGCCCCTCATAAGTTTTGAAAGGGATTTGAAACATAAGCGAGTCTATCTTTTGTTTTTCCTTGGTGAGCCTGGTGCGGCTAGTATGCCCCTATGACTCCAAGGACCAGCGTCCAACAGACACTTACTGATGCATTATCCTGGCAGAGGTCTCCCTTTGGTGCATTCAGGGGCTGCATAAAGCTCTGAGATGCGGAAGGACTGATGCCCCGGGTGAGGTTTGTTTCACTCACCAGATTGCTTTTCAGGCTTCTCTCAGGAGCCTCCTCAGGTTGGGCTCCCTGCCTCAGGATGTGGGATAGAGGCTGTACTGAAACTCCCTGGGAGTTGGGCATAGCCTTTCTTCTTGGCACACCGAGTCTCCTCTTTCATAGCGGGTGACTTCAGAACAAGGAGACTGGCTTTTCAGGGTCTGTTCAGTGTCGCTCGAGACCTGAATGTGATCTTTGGTGCTGGGACCTTGGATTTTGTTTCACTTCGAAGCCCATTCATCTTGAGTCAGCAGACTTTGAGTGGCACAGGCTGCAAAGGGAGTTGTTTACATGGCGGGGATCATTATTAAAATGCTTAGAATTCCTATAGCGGTCTTGACACCAGGCTGAACGCAAAGCCCACACCGAAACCAGCAATGGAAAGAACCAAGCCCTTGTTGCCGTCTGTGAACCCTTCCTTCAGTCCTCCCAGAGCTCTCGCTGGGGGATTGTATTACATAAGAGAACATGTTCCCTTATGGATGCTGCTGCTTCAAGTCAGTTGGGTTTGTGTTGCTTGTGGAAACACCCCAGTGCACAGACTGGTTATTCTGGAAAATATCTGAACCCCCAGCTCCAGAGCAACCAACCCAGAGATAGTATTTTAAGTTGCTTAGCACCAGGGCTTTTTTTTTTTTTTTTTTTTTAGCAAATTATCCCCGAATTTTTGATACTTGATATTGATTGTCAATTTGACAAGATCTCCAATCATGGGCAAGACGTTCCTCTGGGCATGTCCATGAGGAAGTCTAGATAGTATTATTTGAGGTGGACATCTTAGCTGTGGGTGGCACCGCTCCAGGGGCTGAAAGACCAGACTGAATCAGTAAAAAGGGGAAAGTGAACTCCTGTATTTATGTCCCCGTTTCCCTGGAGACCATGTGGCCAGCTGCCTCACACTCCATCTGCTTCTTGACTGTGAATGCACGTGGCCACCATGACTTCTCACCGCCATGATGGACAGTACCTGGTCTCTGAGCCAAACCAAACTTTCTTTCTCAAGTGCTTCTGTCAACTATTTTGTTGCAGCAATGAGAAAAATAACTAATACAGAGTGGAACCTTTCTCTTTACTTCTCATCCACCCTGTAATGATTTCAGCCACAATAAGGCTGACGCTTCCAGGTTCTAAGGCCATGCATGTGTGGACAAGCCCTCAGGCAGAAGTGCCTAATGGCCCCGGGGATGTTAAAGGCCCCCGTGTGACCCATGTGCGATGTGGTTGCATCATCCACGTATGACTCAGCTAAGCCCTTGCACGCATGCGTGAGCTCCGTCATCTGTTTATGACATAGTCACGTCAGCCCTCTGTGCGCATGTGCTAGGCAGCTTTTAAAAGCTGGGGGCACCATCTCCATCCCCCTCTCTCTCTCCACACTGACTTCCCCAGGCCTGTGCATGCCCCCTCTAATAAACTCCTAAGTGGGTTCGTCGCATGTTCCATGTTTTCTTCTTTCTCGTGCCAAGTAATTTCAAACCCTATCCCCCTTCCTCTTGACCTTTCTCTTTCTGAAAGGGATGGCAAGGGTCTCCTATCCTGCATGGCTCCCCCCCTCAGCTTCCCATTTGTGGAGAAAGACCACTGATGAGGTGAGAAGGCCTGTCAGTATGAGTTTGGAGCCCTGTGGGGAGGGATCACTATTTGGAGCCTACACTGGCACCCAATGTGGGGCTCAAACCCATGACCCTGAGATTAAGAGTCTCACGCTCTACTGACTGAGCTAGCTCTTCACTGGGAAGAGCTCATGTCTGAGGAGGCAACAAGGATTTCGGGGTAAAGATTTGGAGGCCAGTCATGTTGAGGGGCTTGTTTGCAGCATTCCCTTGTCTACCAGGAATTCTGTTCCTGGGGGCTGATGAGAAGCTTGGAGAGGGTGGGCTTTGGGGATGCTTAAAGAGCTAGCTCTAAGGAATTGTTTCTTTCCTTGGTTCTGCCCCATAATTCTTGATATTGGCCTCACTCTCCAGCTGGTTTCACAGGGAGGCATCAACTTAAGAAACAACATGCTGGAAATGAAGGCAACTCTGCTAGGGTCTCTTAGGAGAGAAGCCATCCCATGGCTTGCTGTACCCCTACATGCAGCATTTAGTCAAGTCTTGCAGGCCAAACCTGGGTCTTGGTCTCATCCTGCAGGAATAGAGGACATTTGTGTCTCTTTAGCCCCTCTCCCAAGCCTTGCCATGGGACCTCAGTGCATGGGGCAAGATGGATAACTGACCAAAAAATTTTTTTTGCAGGAGGGTCAGGTAATTGTGTATTCCATTTCTTCCCTGAAGTTTTGATAAAATTCCCTGACCAAAGCAACCTAAGAGAGAGAAGGTTTATTTGGTTCAGAATTCTGGGTTACAGTCTGTCATTGTGCAGATGTCAGAGAGTCAGGAACTTTCACCTCATGTTATAGTCACAAGAATAAAGCAATGCATGTATGCCTACTGGCTAGTACTTGGCTCACTTTCTCCACTTATCTGATCCAGGATGCTCCTGTCCAGGGAGGAGAACCATCTACTGTGAGTGGGTCTTCCCACCTGCACTAATGCAATCAAGATAACCCCCTACAGACTGGCCAATGGGGCAATCTAATCTAGACAATACCTCACTAAAACCCCCTCCCTAGGTCATTCTAGGTTATGTCAAGTGGACAATTGAAACTAACCATTACAAACAAGCCATGAAAATCAAGGATTCCATCTGTAAATACTATATGGGATTTAACCATGTGGTAAGAATTGACCTATAATAAAATCCCTAATGCCTTTCCCAACCCTGACAATGAGATTGTGTTATTACCTTATTTACAGTGGAGTAGAGTGTATGTAGATGTTGAATTTTGATGCCAAACCCTCTCCTACCATACTGTGGTGGTAGAGTTTGCAGGAGGGCAGCTCAGGATGCAAATTCCCAGGGGGTGGGTGGACTTCAGCCAAGTGCAATGAGAAACCTCCTTCTGCAGAGGCTGAGAGCTCTGCAGATTCAGCCTCTCTCCTCTAGATGCCCCTGGCCATGGGCCATAGAGAGCTCATTGCCAGCTGAGCCAGGCCTGTTTCTAATAAAGCAGAGCTTGCCAGACAGCAAGCAGAATTTCACGAGAGGGCCAGGTCAGACAGAAACCTTCAGAGATTCCTATGTCCTCCCATCCCCATTCGAGCCACTCAGGGCCACCCAACAAATGCACCCCAGAGGCTTGGCATGCAATTAAAAGTGAAGAAATTCTTAATCAAATCATGCCACTCCAAGTGAATTGAGCTGGAATGAAAAATTATGTAGAACTTCCCACAATGGAAATTTACCAGGCCAAAGTGGACACCAAATACTCCCAGGTTGCTTTTGAAATAGATACTGCAGTGCTCTGTAAAGCTCTGAAATCATTTCCAAATATAAAATAATTCCATTAACTTGGGTGGCTTTAGGAGATAACACACACATACACACATATACACACATATGTGCAGGCATACACATGTGTGCACACATGTGCATGGGCAGAGCAGAAACCCACATCAGACCCTGCACCCCAAGTATCTCTTCAAACTAGATGAGAGCGTGGATCCCCGCCACCCTCCTTTGAGACTGCTCTCGCTAAAAAAGTTTGTTTACCTTTCCCTGCTCAAGAATGTCATGACAAGCTTCCCATTCATTAGCAAAATATTCTTTTGCCACTAATTTCTCTTCTTGGTTAAAATAATCCAGGCTTGGCATCATATCTAGGATGCATTCTTCTGTAAACAAGGGAACATTTTCTTAACGGATTTTGAAGAATCCAGCCATGAGAATTCCTGAGCACTTTCTCTCTTTATTAATTCCATTTGACATGAAGGACCATAGAGACCCCAAAGGGCAGGGCTAACCTCAGCTACCTCATCCTTCTAAACCAGACTCTAGGTTCTCCACCTGGCCCTGTAGGGTACCCAGCTTAGTGTGTCTGGTCACGCGACCTAAATTCTGGGGGTGGCTACTGTGTGACCCTGTGCTGTGTGTGACCTCTTACTTCTTTGGGTCTCACTTCCTCCAGTTATTGTGAGTTTTCCACCCAGATTTTAGGATCTCAGAGCCTTCTCTCAAAACTCAGTTGTAGGAGTTGAATTCTCCAATGTCTGAATGGGAAAAAATAGGGTTCTTGAAAAAAGTAAATAGTTTTGGGATTCAGGAATAGACTATGAGCGATCTTTGTGTAAGGGAGAAAGTTCATCTTCAAAGGCAGAACAGAGGAGAAGCAGGTCAGAAACCATCTCAGCTGTGGAGGCCCAAAGAGGCCAAAGGTCAGAGAGTTTGGGACTTGTTTCTAGTTCGTTCAAGGCTATCTCAAACCCTGGTCCCATCTAGTTGTTAATCAGAGAGTTCTGCTCTCTCAAGGTTATTGTCAACAGTTGTGGCTAATTGCAAGACCTTGTGCTCCTAGAATGGGAAGTAGTTGGTTCCTACCTAAAACAAAAGTCTAAGGACCCAACTAAGTTCCAGCTCCCTTTATGGAAATAACTTGGGATTCCACCCAGGGAGTGCTTTGCCTACAGAGTGTTTGGTCTAGGGTGTGAGTCTAGGGCATGATAAATGTAGCCTGTGACTTTCAATTGGTATGTTAATCCAGTCTTTTGTCTTACTCCTACCTTTTGGGGTCAGGGGTATATTAAGCAGTTGGAAATTAAATACAGGCAAATTTTCAGTACTCACTGAAAAATTCCCTCCTGATACTATCTATATGTTTCTGCATTTTATTATTTTCATTCACGTCTTTGTATTCTTTATTATATTACTAAATTCCCATGCCTCCACTCTGGAGAAAGGTATTTTTGTCAAGCCTGGCCCCTGACACTCATCCGTGCTTCCTTTCTAGACAGACCCCTGAGAACACTCCTGGATCCTTAGAGAAAGAAAGGGAGAGAGAAAGGGGTGCCTGGATTTGGGAGGTGGCTCAGTCAGTGTAATGCTTTGTCAGGTAAATATGAGAACCAGAGTTCAGTCCCCAGAACCCACATTTAAACAATTCAGGTATGGTGACTCACTCTGAAGAGTCCAGTGCTCTAGCCAGTCAGCCCACCCTATGTGGAGAGTTCTAGGCTAGTGAGAGACCCTACTTTATAAAGCAAGTTGAGGGACTGGAGACAGAAGGCTCAGCAGTCTAGCTCACCGGCTGCTCCTGCAGAGGACCTGGGGTTTGCTTCCCAGCACCCATCTGAGTCCAGCAGACCCAGCATTCTCTTCTGACCTCTGTGGGTGCCAGGCACATATTCATTGCACACACACACACACACACACACACACACACACACACACACACACACACACATTCATTGCACACACACACACGCAGGTAAAAAACACTCATACACATAAAATAAAAATACATAATTTTTTTTTAAAAAAAAACAAAGCCCACCAAAGTTGGATGGCTCCTAAGGCATTGAAAGACCTGGATAAATCCAGACCCCTCTAGCAGGAAGAGGAGAGCCAAAAAAATCTAGGTTAGCTGGGTCAATGACCCTGTTTCAGGAACTAGCTGAAGATAAAGTTAGATTATAATCTTGAGAATAAACGGGGAGTCACCCCCTTGTGATGATCACTGGTATTTTCGAAATTTTCAATGATCACTGGTATTTTCGGAATTTTCCAATGACGCCCTCCCCACCCCCTTTGGATTACTGGGTTGTGGTTTCTTCCCTTAAAAACCCCTTCTCCCAGCTACTCAGGGTCGAACTCCTCCCCTGCCTGGGCTGTGAGTCTTGGCCCCAGAGCTCTGGTACTTGTCAACAAACCTAATGTGATTGCAGCCAGGACAGTCTCTCGTGAGTTCCTGGGGTGTCATGTTATCCTGAGACTTGAGTGAGAGTCTCCCTGATCGGGAGGTCTTTCAGCATGACACCTAGGATTTACCTCTGGCACGCACATTCATGTATAGTAGTGAGAGCTTGTGCGCACACATATGCGTGTGTACATGTAGACATGTGCATACACATGCACACACACACACTCTTGCTCTCACACACACAGAACAAAGATGCAGACTGATCCTCCTCCTCTACAGCCTGTAGCTAGGGCTATGAGATGTCAGGAGACCCCACAACTCTTCAGTTTCATGGCAGTCCCTTGGGTCTGTGGGTAACTGAAGGCCAGTGATCCCTGTTGTAATGGTCTGCTCTGTCCCTTTAAGAGACAAGCCACAGCCACTCCCTCTGCTGTCTGTTGAGGCAAGCTGATCTTGAGCTTCCAGCCTGAGTTTCTCCCCTCTCTGTTTCTCTCTCTGTTTCTCTCTATGTGTTTCTCTCTCTCTCTCAGAGGCAGCTTCTGTCTCTCTCTTCTCCCCACTTCTCCCCATCCCCCATCTCTCTCTCTGCCTCTCTCTCTGTTCTTCTCCCCTTCTCTCCTTTCCCCTCCATAACCCACTAAATAAATATCCACCCTCACTCTGCACAGTGTACCTATCCATCTGTTTCTCGCCTGCCGCGTGGCTCCCTGCCTGGGACCAGTTGCCTTCAGAGACCTGCAGGGAGGTCTCCTGGTGTGCCCCATCTGCCTTTGGAGACCTGCAGGGAGGTCTCGTGGCATGCCCATCTGTCTCTCCTCATGGGACTGGCTGCCTTGTCAAGGTCTCTCACCCACCACTCGGCTCCCTGCCTGGGACTCGCTGCCCCTCGTGGCCCACTGCAGCCACTTGGGGAACTGTGCCATCCCTGCCTGGGACTGGCTGCTCTCAGGACCCACTGCCTGCTGCCACTTTGGGAACCTGTGGCACGGGCAGCCACTCAGGGACCTGCAGCATTTTTACTTAAACCATAACACCTGTTACATAAGGTTCCCAGGTCTAGAGAAATGGAGGAGGAGGAGCAGGGTGGGATGGAATCTGAGCAATGGACGAAGTGAAGGTCACGTATGGTAAGGACTCACCTACCAAATCAAAGTGTAGAGTCCTCTCATGATCCACATGGCCACTGTGGGATGGAGAACGTGTAGCCTTTCTCAAGGGTCCCCAGAGCAGGTCTGTCTAGCGCTTGCTCTCCACAGTGGACATAGGAAGCAGAAGGAGGGAAGTCTGTTGGCTAAGGTGTCTCCTTTGCTGCACAGACACAAGTGGGAGGAGACAACAATCTGGAGGATGGCTGTCTTCAGAGCCCTGAGGTGGTGTGAGGGCCTGCGGAGGGATGGGAGAAGCGAAGGAGCCTCATGGCACAAGATCTAGGCCTCCAGGGGCCTCTTGAAACAAAGACTCCAACCAGTGCCCAGTGGGATCTGTGGTGGTTTGTGTAGGAAGTGTTCCCGTAGGACCAGAAGTCTGTGCACTGGGTCCCAGGTGTGGTGCTGTTTAGAGAGGTTTGGGAGGTGTGGCTTTCCTGCAGCAAGTTGGTCTCTGGAGGTGAGCTTTGAAAGACATCACTCTCTTCACGTTCAGTGTATTCTTTCTGCTTCCGGCTTATAATCGAAGATGTGAGCTTTCGGCTTCCTGCTTTGGCCGCCATACCGTAGTAGACTCTCAGCCCTGTGCAGCTCTAAGCCCAGATGTACTCGCTGGTTTTATCATAGCAGGAAGCAATTAACACAGAATGCCAAAGTCTAACAACATGGGGAGCCAGTGCCCCATGTCAGCGGCTGTGAGAAATAAAGACGATGCTGATGACACTCTCAACCGCCATCAACCGTGGCTCTCAGTGAACCAGGAGACAGGTGCCTGCGTGGCACAAGGGTGGTGTAGTACCTCCTCCCTAAATCTAAATCCACTCGAGACTTTGCTCTATTTTGAGAATAGGCCACCTCCAATTTTAGCATTGAAATGTTCTTTCTTTTATGGAATTATGGAGACAGGTGGTAGATTGGAAAACATTATTTTTTTTTAATTTGACAAAAAGCTGCCACTTTTTGCTGGTCCAATTTTACTAATTTTCTCCCTCATTATTTATTCTCCTTCTTTCAAACTCAGAAGAGTTTGAAGCCAGAAACCCTCAAAGCTCAGTGTAGACCCTGGTCTCATTTCTGGCTGGCGGGCAGTGTACAGAAAAGCTGTACTCCACTTCTGAGTCATGTCCGTGCAAGAAAGTATCTGGCTTCCTGTCTCGTTCCCTCTTCCGGAAGGCTGACGACAAGGTGACGTTGGACGGTTCAGACCCATTTCGCCGCCCAGGCATTGGCAAAGCACCGAAGAAACCTGGGGTCCCCAAAGAGTACACCACCATGTCAGCCCAGGGCACTTTTGAAACATGGTAGAGAAGCCACCCACTGATAGACAGTTCATGTCTTTGCAGACGAAATGAACCAGTGCTTGCACATGCTTACAGTAATGGCAACAAGGGGATTGCAGGGGATAAAGTCAGTAAGGAAGACCTGGAAGAGTGTATCAAAGAGCCCAACACGTTGTAATCCTGGAGCGGAGGAGCCCTTAAGGGAAGACAGGAAGGGAAGCTGGGAAGAGGGTGCAAAGGAGCCAAAGGAAGAGCGCATTGAAGGTGTCGTCAGCGGTTCGAGGCGGAGAGGTCCGTTCTGTTTAGGACGGAGGCCGTCAGAGACCTGTTTCTTCCCAGTGGTAGAGTGAAGGCGGGGGCACGGTGAGTAAACAGAGGATGTGAGCTCCGTGCTTCCAGAAGGAAAGAGTGGAAAGGAAATGGAGATGCTTCCTTCCTCCCCTCCTCTCCTCTGACCTCCCCTCCGCTTCTAATGTCAATTCCACAAACTAGAATCGGTTGAATAGGGAGCTTTGCCTGAAGAATTGTCCTGACTGACTTGATTTTGGAAGACCTGCCCCAGTTGTGGGCGGAGCCTTCTGGTAGCAGTCTGGATAGACAGAGGGACCTTTGACTGGCCTTCTGCCTCTTGACCCACCCTCTAGCACCTGAGTCGATTTACCCTGAGGCTGCTGCAGATTTCTTTGCTGATATCAGAACTCCCATTTCTAGGCTTCCGGCAAGGAGTTGGGGGCGGCTCTCTGGCAGAGCAGTTCATTAGCTCCAGCCTGGGATGCTGAGGCTACCGAGCAACTGTTGGTGAAGGCCAATGCCAGACAGTCACTGTGGGACTACTCCAACCGCTGAGCACCCAGTCTCAAGGAGCAAGCAACTGCCAGGTCTTATCCCTCTCCAGTGTGATACAGCTGTTGCTGCTACAGTATAAGCATCCCTCCCCTCCCTTCACATTCCCCTCCCTTCATCTCACTTCCCCTTTTCTTTTCCTCCCCAGTCTCCCCCCTCTCCTCTCCTTTTTCTCCCTCTCCTTTTCGCTTTCCTTCCTTTAAGAGATTTCTGAGCGCAGAGCATTTCAATGTGGATGGAAAGAGCTAGAAGAGCCAAACTAGAGAGAGTATCCTTGGGAGCATCAGGTTCCCAATAAGGTGGGCAGCCCGGGTTTTGAAGAGCATTTGTGAAGGAATTAGCCTTCTACAGAAGAAAGAGGGTCAGGTGCACACTTAGGAGTATGTATTTATGGTTTGGTGGGGTGGGGGAATGGCAAGTGGTTCTCTTTTCTCAGGGGAGTGAAATGTAAGGTTGTAGACATAGAGATGGGGTAAGTCTGGAGTATTGTCTGTGCAGAGGGGTTTGTTCTGAGGGGCTATCATAGTGGACGCCTGAGGTGGGTCCAGCTGCTCCTCTAGTGGTTCTGACGCTGGTGTCAGCCTGAGAGGAGGTGGGGGCTGCACTCCCCGGGGACTGCAGTTGGCCTGGTCGAAGAAGGGAATGACTAGTACAGGGGAAAGACTGGGCCGTTGAGTCTGAGTAGAATAAGGTGGAAGACAAAGCGGGTGATGTTGATGGCCTTGTGGGACCAAGGAACCAGTGAAGTAGGATTGTGGGATTGAGAGAAGCTGCGGCAGGAGACTACTACTTAGAGGGAGGTCACATAGGCTTTAGAGGCAAATGGGCCCTTGAGTTTGACCAGGTCCAGGCGTGAACACGGGAGTGGAACGCTAAGGTAGAGGAAGGAAGATGGTCACTAAAGACAGGGGGCAAAGAACCTGGAAGCTAAGATCTGAGCTGGGCCATCTGCAAGGATTCAGAAGCAGCTATGAGAATAGAGGTGGGGAGAATTGGGACCCATTTGCCCACAAATTTTCTGGATGAGGACAAGGGTCAGATGTTCGGGATGAGGTGTAAGGACCCAGACCACCTTAGTGCTGCCAGGCAGGTGATCTGAAAGATCTCCACGTCTAGAGCACGCAGAAATGGTTTGAGCGCTGGGAAAACAGGAACCCAAGAAGACACACACCCTCCCTGTCCAAGGTCAAAAACACAACACTCAAGAATTTCCATTCTAGAAGCAACAAAAGCACAATGTCAGGGTCAGCCTAGGGCACTACCGAGACCTTAGGTTCTCCTGGTAAGCACGTGCGTGCGTGCGTACACCAAGGTCCTACTTGGGCTGACAACATTCTACTGTTTAGGGAATTGCCTGGAAGCAGAGCTGCCTCCATGGATAGTTCCTGGGACGTCTCTGAGTGTTTTAACTTGGTCTGCTGCCATCTTGAAATGTTGAGTGCTTGGTAACAAACAGTCCTTCATAGTTTTCTTTAATTAACTGTGGGGGGTCCTCCTAGCTTAGGTATCAAGGCTTCCTGGTTGCTTTTGTTTTGTTTCCTCAGCTCTGGCAAAGGCTCGGTAGTGAAGTGTTGACTGTGTGAGCATGAGGGCCTGAGCCTACTGTGTGAGCGTGAGGGCAGGAGCCTACTGTGTGAGCGTGAGGACCTGAGTTTGGATCCCCAGAGCCCATGTGAAAAGCTGGGTGCAGTCATGTGTGTGCCTGTGATCCTAGTGCAGCAACAGACACAGGAAGATTCCTTGAGCTCACTGGGCACCTGGCCTAACTAAATAATGAGCTTCTGGGTCAATGAGGCATCCTGTCTTTAATGATGGTGATGATGGTGGTGATGATGATGATGATGATGATGATGATGATCATGATGGCAATTTGGGGAGTGATGGAAGAAGACATCCAACATCAATCTCTGGCCTCTCTCCATATGCACATGTTCACACGTGCACACATCTATATGAACACACACACATGCACATACCCCTCCTCAGGAGACTGGGATGTCGCAAGGGTTGAGAATCACAAAGTGTAGCTGGAGGGAGTGCTCAGAGAGGCAGCAGAGGCTGTAGCATTTGCCAGTCATGCAGCAAGAGTGTAGCGAGTGTGTAGGAGCTGGAGAGGGGAGCCTGGTTGAGTTGCGGAGGTGGAAGGAAGGATATACAGGGGGTGGGGATGGTGGCCATAGAAATACCCACTCTTGGTTTGTGTGTGGCTCTTTCAAGAGAAGCGTTGGGTCTAACAGAGTTCTGCACAGTCTGCAGTACACACCCAGTGATGGGCAGCTGAGGCAGGAATCCTCAGGTCTGGGTGGTGTGTGAGTACGAAGATGGGCTTGAGAAATGATTGATGGGAGAGCTGGGAGTACACAGGAGTGGGGTCAAGTGTGAAAGGTATGAATGCACGCTTTTCTGCTGATGGGCTGTGCAGCTGTGTGGCTGTGCAGCTGTCTGACTGTGCTGTCTGATGGTCTGGGTCTCAGACCGGACTCTTCCCAGCTGAGAGACTCAGGACGTTTTGCCTGGCGGGCTAGAGTTCCCAAACCACCATCACGTAGACCGTAGAGCAATTCCAGCCTCAAGTTTGGAGTCCTCGGAAGGCTTTGGAATGCTTACGGAGCCATACCAGGCACGTGGTTTGTCCATGAGAATCTTGTTTTCTTCTCAGAGTCCCAGAGGAAGTAAGCAGTGCAAAGTAAACCGAGACGGGGCTCTGGGAAAAGGCGACTCCCCAGAGAAGCCAGCCACAAACACAGGCGCCACAGGGTCACTTATCCACGAGATGCTGGTTGTTTTCCTAAACTGTGGTAGATAAGAGGTGTTGAAATCTTCCTTCCACTTAATCCCTTTAGTGCAAATATTTCCTTCCAAAGCAATTCAGTCAGGGTCTGGCCTGGAGGAAACCAGGTACACAGTCTTGTTAGCCACTTCTCTAAGCAGCCTTGTTAGCCACTTCTCTAAGCAGTCTTGTCTGGGTCTGGCCATGGACCCAAGGCTGGATTGGGTGTCTCTGGAGGTCTAGGAACTCCTCCAGGAAAGATGCCTTCCTGAGAGTGAGGTGAACAAGCCTGAGACCCTGACCTCTTTAATTTGAAAGTCTTTAAGGTGTTTGTTTGTTTTTTAAGATTCCTGGCTTCTCCCACCAACCTCTACCTTCTGGTCAGAGGAGGGCATGCTGGACTTGGATTAGGTTGATGAAAAAGGGGGAATTCTGCTTCTCTGGCTTCCTCACTCAATAACTACACCTATGCTGTTGCATCACCACCTTCAAAGGCCTTCTGAATATACCCTCACTGTTCTTTTCCAATATCTGCTTCTCTGTCTTTCTCTCTCTTCCCAGCAATTGGGTGGGGGCACAATCCTGCCAAGTTCTCAACCAGTGGGAATGTATGCAGAGGCTGTTTGTTCATTTCCTGGCTGCCCAGACCCGAAGTAATCTATATTACTATACTATAGTAATATATACTATATATATATATATATATATACTAATATACTATAATACTATATCACACAGAATCTATATTAATTGCAATATTGTATGGCTGATAGCTTAGGTGTATTTCTATCTCTTACATCTTGAATTAACCCATTTCTATTAATCTGTGAATCACGACAAGGCTGTGGCCTACCGGTAAGGTTCTGGATGGCATCTGGTGTCTTTCTCCTTCAGCAGCTACATGGCGTCTCCCTGACTTTGCCTTCTTTTCTCCTCCATCTCTGCGTGGAAATCCCACCTTGCTCTTTTCTGCCCTGTCATAGACCCAAACATCTTCTTTATTCATTAACCAATAAAAGCAGCACATATACAGGAGGACTTCTCACACCATTTCCCCTTTTCTGTCCAAATAAAAAGGAAGGTTTTAACTTTAACATATTAAAATTACATATACAAAACAGTTATTAAGCAAGAGTTACAGTTACAATGTTTAGTTCATTTATATTTGGCAAATTAAGAAAAATATTCTATCATCTATCCTTTCTTGTGAGTCTAAAGTTTCATATCTAATTTATCTTTTATCATAACTCAAGAAAAGTATAGCCAGCTGTCTTCAACTCTTCAAAGACCCTAGAAGGATAGAATATTACCTAAGTAAACAAGAAGTGCATTGTAAGCAACTTGCAAAACTTTAGAATTGATAGAGACATCTCACTGCCTGGACGGTCCCCTGAAGTTCTGTAACACTGGGGCATCCATCGTCAGCCTCCATAGTATCCAGCAGATTTTTCCATGAAGCAGGAAATTTCAAAGACAGTTTTGCCTATATTGACAGTTAGCCAGTCACTTTTTCCTGTGTTCTGTAGAATGTCTGCCAGACTCTTTCATGAAGCAGGAACCCTGAAGGACTGTCTCACCTTCTTTAGGCAAATGCAGCAGTCATTTTTCTGTGGGTCTTGCATGTCCAGTTCATACAGCATATCATCAAGCCGTCTAGACAAGAGCAGCTTTTTGCCGAAATGGCTAACAAACTCGATAAGGAGCCTCTTCAATGCCCATCATCCTCTTGAAGTAGACTGGTGCTGCCAGGAGCAGATGTGATTCATTGTTGAGAAAAGTCTAAGTTCTATTTTGTGTATCTTTTTTTAATTATTGATTTTATTGAGCTCTACATTTTTCTCTGTTCCCCTTTCTCCTCTCCCCTCCACTTCAACCCTCACCCATGGTCCCCATGCTCCCAGTTTACTCAGTAGATCTTGTCTTTCTCTACTTCCCATGTAGATTAGATCCATGTATGTCTCTCTTAGCATCCACATTGTTACATCAATTTTCATGAGTGAGATTGTTCTGTAATTCTCTTTCTTAGTAATGTCTTTCTGTAGTTTGGGTATCAGGGTAATTGTAGCCTCATAAAAAGATTTGGCAATGTTCCTTTTATTTCTATTGTGTGGAACAATTTGAGGAGTATTGGTATTAGTTTTTTGAAAATCTTGGAGAATTCTGAGCTGAAACCATCTGGTCCTTGATACTTTTTGCTTGGAAGACTTTTGATGACTGTTTTTTTATTTCTTTAGCAGTTATAGGTCTGTTTAATTTGCTTATCTGGTCTTGATCTAATTTTGTAAGTGTTATTTATCCAGAAAGTTGTCCATTTCCTTTAACTTGTCCAATTTTGTGGAGTATAGGTTTTCAAAATATGATTTGAAGAATATCTATCCATCTGAAATATATCTCTGACATCTAAAAAACCTACCTAACATGACTACAAGTTTGACTATTATAAATGACTATCTATTAATCAGTATTTCTTAACTATACATTATATTTTTAAAGGATCTGCATAAATACAATAACTTAAATAAAAGCAGAATATACATATAACAAAATTGACCTTAAATTTGTATTAATAAACCAAGATCCATAACAATGCAAAGTATTTATCTCTATAGCATATCTCCCTTTAAATGTAAACAAACATTTATAAACAATCATTTAGGGAATTTGGGTGTTGTTCTCAGGACTCTTTCCTGCTAACTGGGGGCACTGTTCATCAGGTCTTTCATGGGGTGCCCTATGTGGTGGGTCCATCTCAAGCAGTAGAACTGAAGCTGTCATGGATGTTGGACCATCTGGGCCATTCTTCAAGGGGTTTTGTTTGAGCAAACCATATTAGCTGGTAAGGAATCCACAGCTTTCTATCCTCTGTGGAAACAAAATAGAACCTCTTTTCCAAAGCAACATATTCTTAGACCCAAATTTTGAAGTCAAAATACTTTTAAAATAAATATATTGGTTTAGCTTAGCTGCCTGTACAATGAAATGTCTCTCTATATTTAGCTCATTCACAGTCAAAACATTTAAAGAAAACACAATAATATACATAATTCAGACTCTGTGTATTTTCCATCTTTACGTGGCTTATTTCTTTAACTCCTTTAATCTATGTCTGTCTGTGCTCTTTTATATTACTTTTCCTGTCTCTTTAAAAACTTTGCTCTATTGTTTAAAACTATTTATTTCTTTTTATTGCTCTCCCAAACCTACAGATATTTATCCAACACTGTGACCTGTTCAGAGGTCTTTTCCATCTGAATATATCTTTATTGTTTATCTGTAATCATTTTCTGACCAGAAGCGCCTTTTTTAAAAATGCTAAGTGGGCGTGACTAGAACCAACTCTGTAGCCCTGCCTCTTTGCTCCAACCAGTCCAACGTGGCAAGACGTGTTCACCACCTCTGCAAGCCATGAGCATTGCCCCAGCTCCGAGGATGCAATGGATCTATGTCATCATTAAGCAATTTGTAACACGCTGCTCACAGAGCCCATTTAAGTACTTGACCTCCTGAAAGAGCCAGAGCTGTTGATGCAACTATCATGAACCAAGAAGCCTTCTTATAGGAGCCACATAGTTTTTGCTGCTACTGCTGAGTCAGGAAGACTGCTCTTAAAGGAGCTGCAGTGCTCCTGCTTGCCACCAGCAAACGGAGTCTGTCAGAAAAAAAAAAAGTGGCTACCAAAAAGCTGTGCTAAACTCTGTTTTTTTTGTGTGTGTCTAGAATTTCTTTTAAAGCTCTCTCAGGTTTTATGTGGATGTAGTTGCCTCACATTGGCCCCATTTTGTAGGCAGAGGCTACTTGTTCATTTCCGGGCTGCCCAGACCCAAAATAATCACACAGAAACTATATTAATTGCAATATTGTTTGACCAATAGCTCAAGTGTATTTCTAGCTAGCTCTTACATCTTAAATTAACCCATTTCTATTAATCTGTGAATCACCACAAGGCTGTGGCCTACTGGTAAAGTTCTGGCTGGCATCTGGTATCCTCCTTCAGCAGCTACATTGTGTCTCTCTGACTCTGTCTTCTTTTTTCTTCTGTCTCTGCTTGGAATTCCCACCTTGCTCTATTCTGCCCTGCCATAGGCCGTAGCATCTTTTTTATTCATTCACCAAGAAAAACAGCACATCTACAGAAGGACCTCCCACACCATGGGAATCCTTCTGAATTTGCTAAACTAAGGAATTGTTCCTTCTTCCTCCCAAGTCTAAGCTGCCTATGGCAGCTGCTCATATTAAGGCAGGACAGTGGGATGAACAGAAGTCCTGTCAGCAGAGGGGGCTGACAATCCCCAGACTGGGGCTGACTACAAAGGCTGGAGCCACTGATGAGGGCACAGAGCCCTCCACAGCATCTCAGGGTGACCCCAGTCTCACTGTAATACTAAAACTTACAGGCCTCTGTGGAGATTTAAGATGCCAATAAGCTATGTTAGGCATGAGGTTGTATGTAGAACTATGTGGAACAGATAGAGCATGCACAAGAAATCATGTGAAAATGCAAATTATCCAGAAGCTGGGTTGTGTAGATGGCCCCCAGGTGACAAAAAAAAAAAACCACCATTCTTTGTACACTGTTAATGAGCTTTTAAACTTCTCTTCTCGTGCTGGTGAGATGGTGCAGTAGGTAAAAGGACTTGCTGCCAACATGGATTTGTTCCCGGAACCCAAGTGGTAGAAGGATAGAATTGACCCCTGCAAGTTATCTTCTTACCTCAACCATAGTGTGTGTGCTCACACATGCTTGTACACACATGCATGTGTACATGCACACACGATGTAAAAATTACTGTAAAAATTTTTTAAAACTTCTACTCTGCTCTAGGCTAATGGAAATAAATTATCTTATTTTTCTTGCTCTTAAACATGTGTCTCTGTCCCACTCCTTGGTCCAGGAACTAAGAAACTGGTACCTCTTTGGAGGTCAATATCTACAAACAGCAGTTGGTGAACCAGGTCTGGGGGCAAGATTTATATTTCTGATCTCTTGACAAGTCCTCTCTTTCCAGGGGAGCTTGGGTGGTGGGCGTGAGATGGGAAATCAGCCACAGTTATGAAATCCGTCATTGGGTGACTCCTCTGCCAGTGGTCATGAGATCAATGTAGAAACCAGTCCTCACCAGATGCAAATTTTCATATGCCTGAGCACACCGTACAATCACACACTGCACAGGCCACAGCTCCTGACCAGAAAGAATAACTTCAAAGAAGCCTGGAATGCTTGTCTTTCTCCCCTGAGGACTGGTGGGCCTGCCTCAGCAGCTGGTCTCAGTCTTCCATTTGCATTCTCTGTGAGGACTGTAGGCTCAGCTGAGCTCAGTCTAGGTGGGGAGGGGCTTTCCAGGGAACTCACTGCTGTCAGACCAAGGGTTCAGCACAGGATGGATAATCCCAGACGGGCTGGGGACCCGAGTCAATGTTTCTAACACTATGTCCTTTCACCAGGGGTGCCTAGCAACATGATAAACCTGGGGGATGCCCAAATCCATCAGGTCTTCTTGGGAACTCTGTGATGTGGGAGGCCCTTCTGTATATGTGTTGCTTTTGTTGGTTGATGAATAAAAAGCTGTTTCAGCGAATGCTTAACAGAGTAAAGCCAGGTGTGAAATCTGAGCAGAGACAGAGAGAGAGAGAGTAGGTGAATTCAGGGAGACACCATGTAGCTGCCAGAGGAGTAACATGCCGGCACCAGTAAGCTGCAGCCTAGTGGCCATACATAGATTAATAGGAATGGGTTAATCTAAGATATAAGAGTTATCCAGGAATATGCTTGAGCCATTGACCAAACAGTGTTGTAATTAATATAGTTTCTGTGTGATTATTCGGGTCTGGGCGGCAGGGATGAAAGAGCAATCTCCATTTATAACTTTGCATATACACAAGGGTTGCTCTTCCATCCCAGTCCCCCACATCTTGGCTCTTCCCTTAGGAAGTGCAGTTGCTTTAGACTCCCCAATACAGTGTATTTAGGAATAGGTTTGGTCCTAAAGAAAGAGAGGCTAATAATTTGTTCTAGCACCATCTGGCCCTAATACAAGCTACCTGATATGGAAGTTTGGTCAGCCGATAAACTCTTAAGCCAGATGCCATCCTATGACTGGATTTATCTTGTAATCAAGAGAAAAGGCCTGAGGTACCTCATATTCATGACCTTCTGCTAGGACAGGGAGATTACAAGGGCATGTCAGAAAGGACGCCTGTGACACCTTAGATGACCTGCTGGTGTCCAAACCCCATTTTTCAAAGAGAACAGGAGAAGAAATATCCTCTCTCTCCATGGAGCCCACATTGGCTCCATCTGCCTTCATTTATCCCACGTTTCCAGAAAACAAAACTAGAAGGAGTGGGCACAGGAGGGGAAGTTAAAAATTAATTTTAATTTCTTTGAGAATTTCATGTATGAATAGTCAATTTGCATAATTTCCACCCCTTCTTCTCCCCTGCAACTCCTCCCATGTCCCCTGACTCCTCAAATTCATGACCTCTTCTTTAATTATGAAATCTATCATCTATCTATCTATCTATCTATCTATCTATCTATCATCTATCTATCTATCTATCTATCTATCTATCTATCTATCTATCTATCAATCTATCTATCGATCGATCATCTAGCTAGCTATCATCCACCTGTTCTGAATCCAGTTAGTATTGCTTGTATATACACATGTTTAGGGTTGGCCACTTGGGACTGGGTAACCGGCCAGGAGGCTCATCCCTGGAGAAGACCACCTGCTCTCTCAGCAGCCAACAATCACCTTTAGCTATTTATCTAAAGGGGAGGGAAGCATGGGAAATTTCTCCCACCTACATTGGCATGTCAGCCGGAGTTGACATTACGCATGTCTTGTTTAGGCGGCCATGCTGTTGAGATTTAGTAGGTGTAGCTTCCCTCTCATGTCTAGAAGACACCATCTAGCAGCAGCCATCTGGTTCTTATCTTACAACCCTTCCTCCCCATCTTCCTTGATGTTCTCTGAGCTTTAGGTGTAGGGGTTGCACTGGGAATGTACCGGTTGGGACTGGGCATGCTGTCTTATTCTCTGCATTTTGACTGGTTGTGAATCTCTGATAGTCTCTACCGAGGAAGAGACCCTTCTTTAGTGACGGTGGGTGAGTGGAAGTCTTACCCATCCACTGCTGTGCCTCCAGCTCCCCCTAAGGGAAGTGCCTGGTATCTCAGCGGCAATTAATGCAGCACTATAACTATCCCAGAAGTCAGAAAACTTCTCTGAAGACCCATCCAGGTTTATTAGGAACTTGCATGCCTTAATAAAGATTTATGTTAAAGTGTGTGTGTGTGTGTGTGTGTGTGTACTGGTGCCTGTAATCACAGGAGCTTGAGTTACAGTTGTGAGCCACCTTATGCAGGTGCTGAGAATTCAACTTGGGTTCTTTGAAAGAGCAGCAAGTGTTCCTAACCACTGAGCCATCTCTCCAGCCCCAGTTAGTTTTTGCTCTGTCATGGAAGGGCCCTGTACTTATCCAGATTGCTTGTTGCATTCTTGAGAAGAAAATGAATCTGGGAAGAAACCAGGAGGTGAGCAAATGGATGATTTGGTCAAACTTTCATTGCCCAGATGCCCAGACTGCAGACCCTCCCAGACCAGGAACCTACTTCTTTGTATTACATCATCCCAACTGGGCAGCCTAGATGCAGGAAATAGAAACATATTCACTATGACAGGATCAGAGAGATCTCGAGAGAGAGGGGGAGAAGCCTTCCTCAGTTCTCAGCAGGCTGGTTGAGGGCTTATGAAAAGTGAATTTACTTCAGCTGCCTCTCTCTGTCGCGAGTCTAATAATGGGGGAATGGTGGCTCTTAAGTCTACACAACAAACTTTTCTTGCCTATTTGCTTACTTAGCGTGTGTTTGTAATTTTGCTACTGAGCAGTGTCTCGGTTCCTAAGATCACCGGAAATGCGTGTTTTCCCATGATCACGACCCACAGGTTGGGAACCGCTGTTCTAAATAAAACAAATTCCGATGTACGATTCCATCAATTTAAGTATCAGAAGGAGTCACTCCAGAGATAGAAAGCTGATTGGTGGTTGTTATGATTTGGGAGTAAGTGGGATCCTGGCTGGTCCCATGGCCAATGAGGACCACATAGGAGAGACTTTTGCAGCAGGTCCCACGGCTAGTGGGTCCCAACCATGGCAGGTGAAAGAATACACCATGCAGACAGAGTTTGAGTGTGGAGTTTATTGAGATAAAGGGAATGGGAAGGGAAGAGAGAGGGGGGCAGGGGAGAGAGGATGATACAGTGATATTTTATTTATGTTTTAATAAGTAAAGCTTGCCTAAAGATCAGAAGGGCAAAGCTAAGCCACTAGAGGTTAGGCAGTGGTGGCACACACCTCTAATCCCAGGATTTGGGATTAAAAGCAGAGGATCTCTGAGTTCAAGGCCACCCTGAACTACACAAATCAATGTAGAAACAGATCCAGGTAGTGGTGGCGGCTCACACCTTTAGTCCCAGTACTAGGGAGTACTTTAATGCCAGCACCAAAGGGAATATAAAATGGGAGGAGAGAGAGGCTCAGTCTGCTCAGTCTGCAGTCCCTCAGCCTTGTAGAGGTGAGCTTTCTCCGGTGGCATTTTTGCTTTGCTTTTCTCGTTTTCAGGCTGAACCTCAACATCAGACTCTGAGTTTTTATTATTTGTGCTGGGGGTGGGAGTGAGGGAGAGAGAGGCACAGAGACCTGCCTGCCTCTTCAGAGGAAGAGAGAGTGTGAGGAGGCAGGGCTTGTCTTCTTAAAGGGACCTTTTGCACCTGTTTACAGATTAGGAATTGCTTGCCATGCACAGAGGGGGAACACACTGTGCCTGGTTCCCAAGGAGCAGGGCCACAGTGTGCCTGGATGCTAACAGTGGTTACTAAGGGGAAGGGGCAAGTGGGGATTAACTACTTAAAGGGGGCAAAGCTTTCTTTTCAGGGCAATAAAGATGTTTTGGAACTAGGTTTGTACAAAGACACCAAACTAGGCATTTTAAGGCTGATTTTGTATTACATGAATTTTTACCTCATTTAAAGAAATAAAGAAATTAAAGAGATAAAGACAGGTCAGAGATGAGGCTCAACTGACAAAAAGTGCTTACTGTGCAGGCTTGGTGACCAGAGTTCCCCAGAACTCATGTGACTGTGGAACAAGTCAATCAAGCACACACAGCTGTCCTTTGACTTCCACAGTAGCATGTGCACACACACACACACACACACACAAATTGTACACATGCACACAAATAGGTAAAAAAAAATTAAAGCATACTTTTAAAAAATAAAGAAGGGGGAATTCGGAGGATCAGGATCAGAAAAGTCAGAAATTGAATCCAGAGAGTTCCTTAGAACACTAAGGACCAGGCTGTGGTGGGGATTTAGCTTGACGCCTGCACCATCCAGCCTCACAAAAGCCTGTGATCATCCGTCAACGCCAAGCAGCCCAGGCAGCATCCACCAAACTGTTTCTGTGTAGACCCTGGTGACAACATGGAACTTAGAAAAATGTCACATGGTTTCATGTTGTCTGCTGTTTGGAGCTCAAGGGCAATGCCAAAGTACTAAAACCACAGTTTACAAATTCCCTTCATGTCTCCATGTCTCCTTGGGTCTCACTCCCAAACCTTCCAAGCTTGTCTTTTAAGCCCTCCTGTGTTCTTTGGAATGCAGTTAATTGACTTGGAAGAACCCGTCATCTCCGGTGTAGAACAACACAGTTACAGAGTAAATAGTTTTCTCAAAAGAGCTGCAAAAAAGCAGATTACATGCAAATTCAGAGAAGGCTGTTCTATGCCAAGGCCTGCTGGATCTGAAAGGCCCTGTCAAGTCTCAGGCTCACAGTTCAACATTTATATGGTAATTTATGTCATTTATTAACTGTGATGTGTTTGCAGCAATCTGATTATGGCTGCCCTACTGGCTTGTTTTGGGAACAGTTAGGAGAGATTGTTTTGTGACAAAAATTCAGTCTAGGACTAAAGGGGAACAGGTCAGTTGGGGGGGCACAAATAAAGGAATTCCACATTAGCTCCAAATAGGGTATAATAAGGGGAACTCACAGATCACAATGGGGAACAAGAAGGGAATCTAACATCCAGGTATGGTGAGCAGGGAGCAAGAGAGGGAGTGGGCAGACCCATGTGCCTTTTGGTACCCAAGGCCATGCCCAACCTGGTCCAGCCTCTCAAAGATCATTGACTGAAGGACATTCCCCATCACCTCCCCCTTTTGTCTAAATAAGAGAGTTCCAAACCCAATATAAAACTATATACAATAAGAACAGATATCAAGTATAAAAATTAGAATTATAAGTCGGGCGGTGGTGGTGCACGCCTTTAATCCCAGCACTTGGGAGGCAGAGGCAGGCGGATCTCTGTGAGTTCGAGCCCAGCCTGGTCTACAAGAGCTAGTTCCAGGACAGGCTCCAAAGCCACAGAGAAACCCTGTCTTGAAAAACCAAAAAAAAAAAAAAATAGAATTACAGTGAGCATAAACAATATTAAGCAAGAAACATATGCTAAATGTTTCAATAATTATTTTATCCTAAGGAGTCTAGGTCTTGTATTAGAAATGGTTTGGCTAAGTCATAAGAGGAAAGTAACTATGACTATCTAATCTTCAATCCCATCAAAGACCTGAGAAGGGAGATAATATTACTTGAGTAGGCAGGAAGTATAATCAAGCGACTTCCAAAATGTTCAGTAGATGACAGAGACTACTGGCTATCTGGGCAATCTCCCAAAGTCTCCTTTGCAATGTTGGATCAACCAACTTTAGCTAAGGCCTAGAGTAACTGACAGACCATTTTCAGAGGCCGGAAAAATTTTAAATCCTTCTTACCCTGTCTTGGCAAGGTTTGGCAGTCTTTTCTCTTGCATCCTGCTTGTCCAGTCTGGACATGGTACATTTTGTCAGTGGTTGAGGCATGGGCAGTTCCTTGTCCAAAGGCCAGTTTTGCCAAGAAGAAAACAAGCTCTAAGTGGAGTGTCTTTGGTGTTCAACATTCTCTCGGGAATAGATGGGTGCAGCAAATGAGGGCAATGACCTCAAAATGTAAACAATGTACAAGTATCTTGATCAGAAGTAGAAATGTATAATGCAATATGATAATATATGATAAATATACAAAATGTCTTAAACAGAGGTAGAAACATGCATGCATACAATATGACAAAATAACTTTGCAGGCATCTTCAAGGTATGGGGAGCTGGCCTGAGCGCAGCACCGTGAAGAACCAGTATCTTGCCTTGTGAGAAGTGTGCCCAAATGTTTGCCCTAGCATTAGACAAAGATCTTGTGCTAGGAGGGTTAGCTTTGTCCCTATATCCAAAGGGAATGTTCTGTTCCAAGGAGCCTGCCTTTTTCACATAGGCTTGGGTAGAAAATGATCCCGCCTTCTGAGTGCTCCACGCAGAGCCTTAGGATGCGATGGACCACAATGGGCCACCGATGTGCACTCAGTAGAAGGAGGAAGCTGCAGGAACCACAGAAAGGAAGCGAAGGACCATAGGTTCTTCCTCAAAACCAATGGACTGGGCTTCTTGGCCTAGGTGGAATCTTAAAAGGAGAACAGGCCTTGAATTCTCCTGGGAGAACCAAAGAGCATACCAGACAAATAGTTGAAGAAAATATCCCAGGGAGCCCCCTAAAAGCTGCATGATAATCTTTACTGGCAGCTGGGAAGGGGTCGCTCCACACCAGTGTGGAGTTCTGAGCAGTGTTAGAACAGCTCGGTGGCTTAGGGTGGTGGGATTATCACATTGTGGAACTTCCTCACCTCTTTCACCTTTCTGGAAAATTATCTATCTGCCTCAGACTTTTATAAAATCTAACTGTGCAGCTTCCCCTAACTACCTGGAGCCCTTGGGACTTCAGGTAACACAGTCACTGGCATCTGCCACAAAGAGGAGTTTCTAAGAAGGAAAAAAGGTGACGTGAAAGCCATAAATTTTATTGACTATTTTTCTTAAAAAAGATTTAGGAAGTGGGTGAGTGAGGTAATTATATTTTTAATTTTACAAGATCTATTTTTTTAAAAATTATGTGCATTACATATATGTTTGAGGAGGTATGTGCTTGAGAGGGCAGGTTCCGTGGCATTTGGAAGAGGGTGTTAGACCCTGTCTTAGTTGTCATTCTATCTTACTTCTATTGCTGGACTAGAACACCATGACCAGAAACAATTTGGGAAGGAGGGGGTTTATTTCAGCTTACACTTCCAAGCAACATTCCATCACTGAGGGAAGTCAGGGCAGGAGCCTGGAGGCAGGAGCTGATGCAAAGGCCATGGAGGGGTGCTGCTTACTGACTTGTTCCCCATGGCTTCCTCGACTGCTTTCTTATAGAACCCAGAACCACCAGCTCAGGGATGGTACCACCCATAATGGGCTGGGTCCTCCTCCATGAATCACTAATGGAGAAAATGCCTACAGCCCGGCCTTATGGAGACATTTTCTCATTTTGGTTCCCTCCTCTCAGATGACTTTTTAAAGATTTGTTTATTTAATGTGCGCTGGTGTTCTGACTGTATGTACTGTAATATTGAGTTGGAAGTGTCACCCCAGCCCCTGGCCTGGGAATTGTTCTGCTCCAGACTCCAACTCCCAGCCTGCCAAGAGCTGACCCCTACCTGGGGAGGATCAGCACCACTCCCACAGGGTATTTAGGCTCATGCTGGAAAAAGGAACAGTGGTCTCCGGGGTTTGCATGGGCTCCTCTCCCCGCCATGCTGTCCCCGTCTACCCGGGAATGCGGCATTTATAAACATGGGCATTTTTTATTCAGTCTAATCTGGTTTGATTGGAGTTCTTTGCACTGGCGGAGAGGCTCTTTTAAGGATTATTTTTAACATATACTCTGTGTCAGGGGTCAGATTCCCTGGAACTGGAGTTACAGATAGTTGTGAGGTGTCATGTGGGTGCTGGGAACTGAGCTCAGCTCCTCTGGAACAATACCAGTGCTCTTAACCACTGAGCCATCTCTCCAGCCTCCTGGGATGACTCTTTAAAATGTAAAATCAACATAAAAACTAGCCAGTCCAGATCCCCTGGAGCTGGGGTTAAGGGTGCTTGTGAGTCATCTGATGTGGGTGCTGGGAACCCAGCTAGGGTCCTCTGCAGGAGCAGGAAGCGCTCTTAACCACTGTGTCAGGCCTTTCCCATACCTTCCAAGAAGAATGAGCCCCAAATCTCAACCTAAACATCACAATGTAGAAAACCCAGCTAGAAATAGATTGTGTGCTTAGATTTAAAACATGATAAGTAAGCTATAAAACTTAGTCCAGAGGACTCAGGGCTTGATGACAAGCCCCTAGGCTTGATACCAAAAGCATATTCCAGAAAAGGAAGTTTAGTAAACTTTACACCATTAAAAAAAGAAAACGTTTGTCCTGAGAAACATCCTGTGAGGAGAATGGAAGACAAAGTATACCCTGGGGAAAATGAGCCCCTTCCAGGCAGCACCATTCCCTATGTAGGGGTTCTGAATAGCATAAGAGAGGTGAAAGCTAGCTGAGAAAGAGAAAGGGATCAGCAAGCAACAATGCATTTATTCTCTTTGCTCTTGACTGTGGTTGTGACGTTACTAGCTGTTTTGAGTTCCTGCCTTGACTTCCCTGAAATGATGGGCTACAGTAGGGAGCCATAAGGCCAGAGAAACCCTTTCTCTATCCCCATGTTGTCAGGTTATAATCACAGTGACAGAAATAAAAGTAGGAGCTGAGGCAACTTCACTCCATTCAGCCCACATGTGGGGCAAGGCACAAGCTGTTGCTGTTTCAATGTCCAGTTGTTCTGCAGATGGCCGAGTCCAGGGAGCCAGAAATAAAGGGATGGGGAGAGAGGGAGGGGCCATGAGCACACTTTCCAAAAGACGAAAGGCAAAGCTTCAGGTATGCTGAAGTCCTTTGACATGGAGCTCCTGAGAGCCCAGCATCACACTTGCCACCTGGGATGGTGAGAAGCTGTCCTGTTCATGACGCTCTCAGAGCAGACCTGGGCAGGCTGAGAGCCAGGAGGCCTTAGGTCCTTGCATTTGGGTGTTCTACTTTGCTTGGCTTTCTCTCTGGGACTGGAGACCACAGGAGGAATCTGTTACACTTTCCTATTCTTGCCTTCAGACTCACTGCAGGACATGGACGGGAGACATGCCCATCATGACTGAAAGATCACATTCAGAACTCTCCTTTTAAGATTGTAGCCCATTGGCTTCATAGCATGTGGGTTTGATGGGACTCAATGATTAAACAAAAAGTCACAAGCTAACAACATTGGCTCTTTCTGCCAACAACCTCTTTGTCACACATTTAGGGGTTGGAATCAGTTGCCTGATTTATGCAGATCCTGCCCACTGGGAATGCAGAACCATGTGCCAGAGTGGAGGGGCCTCATGCATCCTGAAGACGGCCTAAGTGGAGATTGTCCAAGCCACATCTGTTTTGCAGATTAGGAGAGACACACAAAGGAAGCTATTGTGTCCCATGGCTCCTGATGGCCAGAGCAGAGCTGGGGTGATTGAGGATTAATATGCAGTGAACAGAACTGGCCTTCTCTGGAGAAATCTTTGTCCTAGACTTGAACAGCTGGATTCAGAAGCTTGTGGCTACTGAGAGGGAAGTGAAATGTGGGTGACTGACGACCTCACATGCTTCTAAAAAGGTGTGTATACACAAAGGTGTGCTCACCTCTAGTAGGGGACCTCTTGTTTGTTCCTGGCTGCTCAGCCCCGAAATAATCACACAGAAACCATATTATTTGCAATATTGTTTGGCCAATGACTTAAGCATATTTCTGGCTAACTCATATCTTAAATTAACCCATCTTAATGGAGATTAAGTTGTAACCAGAGGGCCGGGCTGCTTTTGTTGGGGTTTTTGTCCCACCCGGTCCCCCAACCGTTTAGTCCCAGAGAAAAATCACACAGTCTATGTTAGGTTATAAACTGATTGGCCCATTAGCTCAGGCCTCCCATTAGCTCTTGTAGTTTATATTAAACCATTATTCTTATCTATGTTAGCCACATGGCTCAGTACCTTTCTCAGCAGGGCAGGTCACATCCTGCTTCTTCGATGGTTCAGACAGGAATGCCAAGGGAGCTTCCTGCTTCCCAGAATTCTCCTATTCTCTTTGCTCCGCCTCTACTTCCTGTGTGGTTGTCCTACCTATACATCCTGGCTAATGGCCAATCAGCATTTATTTAAATCATGATTGACAGAATACAGACAATTCTCCCACACCATTAAGTCTCCATAGTCTGTGTATCTCCACGAGGCTGTGGCTTACCGGGTAAAGTTCCGGCATCTGTCTCTGGTGGGGCTACATGGCTTCTCCTGACTCCACCTCTTTCTCCCAGCATTCAGCTTAGTTTTCCCCGCCTAGCTCTGCTCTACCCTATCACAAGCCCCAAACAGCTTCTTTATTAATCAATGGTATTCACAGCATACAGAGGGGGATCCTACATCACTCACCCGCAAGGGCACGCATGTAGTACAGACATCAGCACTGGGATGTCTCCTCAACTGGTCCTCCCTTTGTTTTTTGAGACAGGGTCTCTCAGTGGACCAAAGTTTATCATTTTTTGTTTTGTTTTGAGACTGCCTAGCAATGGATTGGTCACCACACAGAAGGACTAAGGCAGGCTTTAAAGAAATGCCCTTTTTCTTTAGACTAGTTTGATATCGGTGGGCTGTGCAGCTAGCTTGGAGCGCCTTTCTTGATTAGCTGTCAACTTGGCATAGTCTGGCATTATCTAAGAGGAAAGCCTTAGTTGAGGAGTTGTCTAGGTCAGGTTGAGCTGTGGGCATGTCTGGGGGGTGTTGTCTTAACTATTCATTGATTCAGCAGGGTCCTGCCCACTGTAGGCAGTACTACCCCCAGGAGGGAGGTGGCCCTAAACTAGATAAGGAAGCTAGCTGAGCCTAGCTGTCTGTCATCCAACAAGGAGCATCAATCTTGGTTCCCACTGCACTTCTTTGTTTATGATGTGAGTTCCTTGGTCGTAGGCGGTACTGTATGGAACAGTAAGCAGGCCTGCCTGCAAGTTCCTGCTTGAGTTTCTGCCCTGACTTCCCTTGACGATGGCCTGTGACCTGGAAGTGAAAGTGAAATAAACCCTTTTCTCCTCTAAGTCACCTTTGGTCAGTGTGTTTGATGAGAGCAAAAGAAAACAAACCGGAACAGCACCTTCACCCCACACCTGGGATCCCCTTCTACTGGCATCTTAACATCCATGGCACATTTGATGCAGAGAGCAAGGTGACATTGCTGCGTTATGTTGAACTGAAACAACGCTTCTTCTGATGGTCTCAGATTCTCCTAGCACTCATCCCAAGACCCCACCCTTGACAACACCTTGAATTTAATCCACACACCTTCTTGGCTTCTGTGGGTGGGTCAGAGTCTTGCACTTTTAGGCCTGTAGGGCTTGGGAGGGGAAGACCACGGGTAAACACCCTCCTCCTTACCACGCCATCTTACAACACAGACGCCATGACTTGTCATGTGGATTTGGAGCCTAGTCGTTCATCTGAGAGGTCGTATGTTTCAGGTGTTTGCATTGTAAATTCATTGTTTCTTTGCTTCTCTTGTATTCTTTGGCAGGAAATCAGTGCATGCAGACCATGTTTAGGAAGTAGGGGGCCATGGTTCACTTTCTCGAGATGTGTGTCACCCTCTCGAAACTGTTTAGAATTCTGCAGAAGAGGGCAGGCAAGGCGGGGCAGGAGGTGAAGCTGCTTGCCACCAAGCTTGATGACCCAAGTGCAAGCTCCAGAACCCACATGACAGAGAACTGCAAGTTGTCCTCTGATCTCCACATACATGTGTGTCAGACACACACACAACACACACATGCTATGGAATTTAAAATAATTCTGCATGAGCAATTTGTCTGTCCTCTCCCACCTACCCATTTGATGATTTACTCAGATCAATATTTGTTATATACATGAGATGATCATCATGTTATATACATGTTATATATCATCATGTTATAGACATGAGGTGATCATCTAAGGCTACTTTTAAACGTTTGCTTCTTAAGTTGTCACAGCTTTGGCCATCAACAGCCCTTTCATTCCTTGAGTGAATGCAGGCTTTGGGTTATGTTTAAACTTGAAGACACTTCCTCACAATTTGTGAAACAAGATGCCCAGGCCCTTCTCATGCAGTTTTTGCCCCCGTTTCTCAGAACACTGGCTTCTCTCGGGAGGGCGCTAGTTCCCTTTACTGGAGAATGTGATGAAAAAGCAGAATCTGGGAATAGGGTGCACATTGCTACTGGGTAATCATTGCATCCAGGTTCCCTCAGTGGACAGGTGGGGTGGTGTGTGTGTGTGCACACGGTGTGGTGTGTGTGTGTGCGTGCATGGTGTGTGTGTGTGGTGTGTGTGTGTGTAGTGTGTGTGTGTGCACGCGTGCGGAGATTAGCGACCCCCACTAGAGGAGTTGTGACCCCCTAATAGAGTAGTAACCCCCAATAGAGGATTAGTGGCCCCCAGTAGAGAAGTAGTGATCCCCAATAGAATAGTGACACCCAATAGAATAGTGACCCCCAAATAACCCTTTTCTTCTTTGGACTGCTACTCTCAAGCGTTTCCCACTGCGACAGGAAACTCGACTGGCATCTGTGCATCTCTGGATAATGACTTTATCAACTAAGAGCAAGGCTGGGTTTGTGTGAGCTTCGGTTGACAAGTTAGACTCTGCTCAACCCAAGGACATTCAGGCAGCACTTTGCTTCCTACAGCCTGCATTTGATTCTGCTGATCTCCTGAGAGATCTGACTGTAACTTAAGATGCAAAACTCCAGGGGAAGGTCTGGGGAGGTGCTCAGTTGGGAGAGTGCTTGTCTTGCAAGCCTGAGGACATATCTGTGGTCCCCAGAACCTGGGTTAAAATATAGCAGGCATGGCAGACTGTGTTTGCAATCCCAGCACTAGGGGACAGAGGTGGGCTGCTACCTGGGGCTCACTGGCCTGCCACCCTAGCCAAATTCACAATTTCAAGGTCGGTGAGAGGCCCTGTTAAAATATAGGGAATAATAAATACGCTCTAGCTGAATGAAGAAATTGTGAGTTGCTAGACCGACCTGAGCAAGTCAACCCGGAAGTAAAACATTCTCCTGTGAAATTTACTGAAAGTCAAATTTCTTTCCAATTCCACTTTCCACAATTAATAAAATTGCCATGCTCTTTTGTCTCTATATTTTTTATTTCTAAAATTGGGATTATTAGTAGATGTCTTAAGTCTCCTTGAATCATTACAGCTTAAGGAAATGATAGTTATGAAAACAATACTCAAAGTGCATATATGCGTATCATTATTGTCATATTAATATTGCGGTTACTAAACAGTTTGAAGACACCACTGCTCTGGGTCTCTTCTAGACATGCTGGTCCTAACTTGTTTAATATTTAGGACAAATGTGTAGAAGTTGTACCTGCTATTTTCAGGGAAGACCAGATATATTAGATTTTGCTTTGAGAGAGATTATTTGTATAAATCTAATAAATGGCACTGACATCCTTGAAAAATGTGGATGGTGCCTGAGGAGTGAGACCTCAGTGTGGTCATCACTTGGTCTCTGCTTACATGTGCAATGCCAGTGCATACCCGCATGTACACAGATGCACCTGTCCATGCATGAACACACACACACACACACACACACACACACACACACACAAACCACATGCACCACACATACAAAGACAAGAAAATTGAGTGTTAGCGCAAGTCTCATACTTGAAATAGCCCTTGTGTTTGCAATAATCAGATCCTTTGATCATGAGACACTGTATTAACTGTCCAGTTTTGTGCTTAAGATGCCTTTGGGTTGCTGGGATTGTCTTTCTCTCCACAATCCCATGATTGGAAGAGATGTTCCTACCAGGAATCAGGTTGTTGGGTAGAAAAAGGGAGACAAACATGGATGCTGACAACATCCTTGTGCCATCGTCTCACTGCACGAATGCATCCTGCTGCCCCACTTCAGCAGAAAAGACCCCGCCCCTCTCCTGGCAAGATGTATCTGACATCTCTCTCCAATAAGAGCCCAGATAAAATCTACACAGTTGCCAAATACAGAGGCCAGCCCAAGACCTCTAAGTGTCTGTCTTACAGATTTGGATATGGCTCTTTGTGGTCACTCAAGTTTTTACCCAGAAGTACAGTGTCTGAAGAAAAGAAAAGAAAAAGAGCAGAGTAATGACTAATCAGTGGTATTGATCTTTAATGAAAGAGGTGTGGGTGGTTTTCTCAGCAAGCATCTGTACCTTCGTACTTCTCTTTGTACTGTGCCAAATAGATATTCAACTACTTCCTGTGTGTTATTCGGTCCTGGGGAGAAAGCAAGCAGAAAAGGATACAGACCCCAGCTTCCCAGGGACATTGGTTCCAACCTCATCACTGCTCAATACATGCTCTTATTTGTCTCCATTCAGGGTTCACCTCTCAGTGCTGAGAGCCAAACATGCGTTCTTTCTATTCTGACAGTTTCATTTAGGAATGGTTTTGTGTCTGCCTAGAATTTAGTGTGCATTCTTCAACTCCACTTATCAGTTTCAAAGCATTGCAATTAAATTGTTTCAGACTGTTTACTTTGAAAACCTTTGGAAAATGTCAAGGGGCTGGAATGAAATCCTATGAATTCTTCCAGAGAGCCAGCTAAGGCAGAAAGATTATGCTTCAGAATGCAGCCGTGGCTGATCTGATAGGACCAGGGTGGACAGTGATGACCAGCTGTGGTCACTGCTGTCTGTGTGGTCAGCTGATGCCTCTCAGTCTGTCGCAGAAGAGAATGGTGGGAGAAAGAGGCTAGGATGTAAGATTGTCAAGCAAGCACCATTACCCACTGAACCATCTCACTGGGCCTGGAGTAGATTTTGAAGACGTAATACTCCCATAGACAAAGAGAAAGAGCTAGTAATAAAGATAAGGTTTTCAATTTAGAACAGAGATAAGCCACTTCAGATGTATGTTTATCAATAGCCAAGCTGAAGACCCAAGAAGGAACCACTGGAAAGAGAAAGAGACGTTCAGAAGTACTGCTGAAGATATCAATAGCTCCTGTCTTCATAATTGATAGAGAAAAATCGGTAAGTACACACATCAGCACCGTGATGTCACAGGCGTTTATGGCACACGCCTCATGACAGCAGAATCCCCATTCCTCTTGTTGGTAGATGAAATATTCATTAAGACAGCATATTCTGGAACATCAAGTAAGTCACAGAAATGGAAAGAAATGAAATCATGGGGAAGGTGTTCTCTGAAGATAATGGAATTAAATTATGAATCCCTGACAGCATCTCCTGGGGGATGGGCTTCTGCACCAGAGAGGAGATGTGGCCCAAGGCTTAAACTGTGGGGAATTCTAGTGTGGTGGTTACAGGAGAGTTCTCAAGGACGGTCACAGAGGAAAGATCAAAGATGAGTAGTGACAGGCAGAAAGGAGTGTGGAGGCCAGGGGGCAGAGACTGTCCAGGAGCAGCAGTGCTGGCTACAGAAACGGCTACTGACGTGAGAACTGAAGCAAATCCTTTGGGTTTGGAGACACTTGAGATTATCAGTGACCTCGGCAAGCGCCACTGATGGGAAATGAGGAAGTAAATACCCGCGTAGCTATTCCTCTTCTAGGCAAACCTCTTTCCTTCATGGGAAAGGAAGAACACAAAAACAAGGCAGGGGCTCGGGGGAGCCGGGGTCAGAGGTGAGGATGCTTTCCCTCTCTCCTTTTTTCAGTTAATTAATTTGTTGTGTTTTTAAAGATAAAGGCAATTTGGACATGTGTGTATACTGAAGATTAAGACCTGTCAGTAAAAGACCTTCGAAGATACAGGAGACCCGTTGTGAGTTAGAACAAGGTTGCTAGACGAGGTATTGAAGGACCAGCACTGTGACTATGGGTGGGGCGTGCATCCTGAAGGCAGAGATGAAAGGTGACAATGTATAGATGAACACAAATATAGATCAACTGCAGGTTGATCTATATATGTGTTACATTGTTAAATTGTAGGTGTTACAATTTAAATACGGAGTGTCTCCCCAAAGGAATGGAAAGCGTGGGCCCCAGAGGGTGAGCACTGCTGTGGATGGAGGAAGTAGCCACTGGGTATGAGTCCTTGTTGGCATCTTAAACATGACCCTACTTTTCTCTGCTCTCTGTGCCACGCCCACCTAGAAGCAAGCAGTTCTCTGCCACATGCTGCCACTGCCATGGTGTTCGCTGCAGGCCCGTGTGATCAAGTAGCCATGTTCTCTGAAACTGTGAGCCCAGACACACCTCTGCGCCTTTCAACGGTTCCCGTGGGCTTCTTGTTCGCGGTTGCAGGACAGCAACTAAGGGACTAAGACCATTCACACAGAGCACCACTGTGGGTTCAAATTTAAACTTTTTGTGTAATGACTTTCAAAGTGTCTTCCCAAACCTCGCCTTTGAGCTGTAGACGAAGTTCTAAGTGTCTCATTGCTATGGTCACTTAGAAACACTCTCTCTCTCTGTTTATCATTTACGAGAGCAAACAAATTCTTTCCCCTGCAAGTCTCCCTCCTCTTCTCTTGTCTTTCATTTGTTCTTTCTTAGCCCAGGCAACTGTGACATCAAGGCAGCCTGGTGGTCACATGTTCTAACCTTGGGTCAGATGAAGAGGCAGCTACAGAAGGTGGTGCAGGCTGGTGACATGAAGGGGGGGTCGAATATAAATCACAGAAAATGTGTTTTTAATTAAAAATTATGTCTATGAATATTTGCCTACATACATCAGTATTTATTGCATGTGTACCTGGTGCCTTTGAAGGTCAGAAGAGGCCATCAGACCCCTTGAACTAGAGTTACAGACAGCTGTGAGTCACCATGTGGGTGTTGGAATTGAACCTGGTCTTCTGCAAGAGCAGCAAGTGTGCTTAACTGTTGAGCCATGTCTGTAGCTTCAAAGAGTGGGTTTTCAGATGATGGGACAGAAGAAAGAGAGCCAGAGCGTCACCGATTCACAGAAGTAAGAATGGGGAATGATTTTGGAAGATAAACAATAGGAGGAAATTCTGTGGTTGGAGAAGACCTGTCTGGTGAGAAGTGGGGCTTAGAGCAAGCTGAGAACTGGGAAACACTGTATGCAAACCTCTCCATGGTGCTCCTTAGAGAACAGGAACATGAGCTTCAAGCAAGTCATTAAAGCAACAACTGAGCTGTGGGTGCTGAGACACGCCTATAATCCCAGCACTCCCAGAGGCTGAGGCAGGAGGATCATAAATTTGAGGATAGAATGAGCTACAAAAGCAGACCCTGCCTCAAGAAGAAATTAAAAGCAGCAACCTAATCCAGACTACCATCCCCACCCCGCCCATCCACTGCTGCATCCAACATTCTTCTGTGCTCCTGACTTGAAATGTGGACTTTGCCACATGGGTCCCCCTCCCCTCACCCATATCCCACCATGACGCACTTCTGAGTGTGGGATGTTCTCCCTCCGTGACGTCTCTCTTCTACACAGGCACACAGCTCCTCTTTCCTTTCCCTCTGCGTATATTCTTTACACCTTCTGTTTCTAGTCAGTTTAAAAATGTAAAAAACAAACAAAAACTACAAAAGCAAAAAAAAAAAAAAACCCTAGATTTTCTCATTCTTTTCCTTCTCTTGGCAGAGGGGACCTGGCTGGAGGCCAGCAGTAGTAATGTGCATAAAAATGAGAAAAAGAATGAAGAAAACCACTGATCCAACATTGGAAAATAACTTCTCTAAAAACTGAGGTTGCTCTCCAGGGCCAACTTGCCGATCGCTGTTTATTTTCTCTAAGCAGACATGGTGGCTACAAGCTCCTTGGCTTCCCACAGCTTTCCACAAATGCACCATAGCCAGACCCCAGGCCCCCTTCAGAGCAGGTTTAATTAGGATAAATGATACTAATGTGTTGGCCTGGAGATTGCTAGCCACGGTCCGGTCTATTTGTCCAACCGTGAGGCTGACAATGGGCCATGCTTGGCCTTGCCTCAGCCCGTGTAGCATCCCTATGCTCCCTCAGAACAAGCCCTCCATTTGTGGTAGATAGATACAGCTGGTTTTGATACAGAGGGGTCTAGAATATGAGATCGTGTCAAATTTCAGCCCAAATGTGAGTCTGTGTTCATTCTACGGTTCAGACTACGGTGTCTGCTGCAAAAGTTGAGCTGCCAGGCATATTAACTGGGACTCCTGTCTGCTTCGCTGAGAGTCAACGCCACCCCCTTCTCCAAACATAGGAACTCACTGGCACATTTGTTCATGATGGGTTTTTCTGGTTTTCATATGAAAGAGCATGTGTCCATATCATCAGGGAACTTTGACATGGGAGGTGAGGGGCAAGTGTTCAGACTGAGGTCCTCAGGTGGTGGGCAAATTGGTAGACAGTTGGCCACCTGGGAATATCAGCCAACCCCACAGACAGAGAGGGTAAGCACAGTGGGATGGGAGGTCACCAAGAAACCTGCAGGAGAATGCTGTGGACTTTCCCAAAAGGTCCAAGTGAACCGTGAGGAGACACAGCCTCTCTGAGGTTGTGGAGGGGAGAGGCAGGAAGGGGACAGCTTCCAGGTTTTGGGATAGAGATGTGCTGCTTTTTGGTGTTTGTCTGAGCCATCAGAACACCTGTGCAGTCTGGAAGAACTGAGACCACAGGAAGGACAAAGTTTACAGATGACAGCAGGCACCCTCCATTGTTAGTAGCATGGCCTCCATTGTGGGTAGCACTGTTCTCTGGAAGAATTTGAGAAGAGTTTAGTGGTAGACAGAGGGCCAGGAAGCTGATTCACTGCTGACTGAAGACCCAGCACCTATAATCTTCAGACAACAAAGCACCCCTAGAAACCTAAGTTTCATTTTGCTTCTAGAATGTTCTAGAAGGTTGTTCACACAACCAGGTTCTTTGTTCTCAGGGCACTAACCCTCTCCTCTTGCCCAATTGCAGGTCTGTCAGTCTCATCCCTCCAACAATATTTTGCTAAAGCTCAGAGCCAAGTTTGAAAATGAAGGTAGTTAAGTCCCTGGCTTTGGTTTCTGGCTTTGCTGCTCTTCGCTTCATTTGGGGCATTGAACAGAGCCTGCCAGGGCCTTGCTAATTGTCTCCAAGTGAAAAGATTGATTGAAAAGAGATCTTAGACTCCCAGGGGCATAACACCCTTCATTTCACAATGAAGAATTATTTTTGTGGTATTTGTTTTATGATTCCTGACCCTTGTTCTAAATCTTGCTGGTGTGTTTTCATTTAAAATGTATTAACTGAAACTTGGCATGGTGGCTTGGCTCCATTAAGCTCTTCTACAACTTAATCCAGATTTTATTATACTGGGACCTAAGTATCCAAATTTTAATATGGGAGGAAGCTTGGGGATAAATTGAGAGAGTGTGAGACTCACTATGCATTTAACTCTTCTGACTCCCTCTTGACAATTGACTGCAATGCTGGAGAAAGTACTGCCTTCCTACAATTAGGGCTTGACGCATCCCTGGGTGAATGGCAGACTCGTTTGAGTGTCTGGGGTCTAGTGATTGTTTGGGGCATGCTCTGTGTGTGTGGAGGGGGACCTCACAGGAACCATGGAAGAAGCAGTCTCAACTCTCCTTTGAGCCCCATAATACTCTCACCTAAGCATCTTTGCACAGTTCCAGCCAGAGCACTTAAGGCTCAGAGACCTTAGCACTCCAGTGTGGCTCCCTTTGTCTTCCCACCAGCTGCTGCTGTTATCCACCTTTGAAAAGCAGCTGCTGTCTACCCAGCGACCTCGGAACGCCTCTAACCTCTATTCCAGTGGGTCTGTTGGCTCTTCCTCCTCAGTATTCACAGTGTGTCCACTTCCCTCCATCGCCGCTGCTCCAGCCCAGGTCTGACATTATTGGCTCTCACCTGGAGCCTTGTGAGCTTCTTGCCGGTCTTATCATCCATGCTTATGATTGAAACTATCTGTAGTTTCCTTTCCTATAGCCAGAGTGATCTAGAGGAAGAACAACCCTGCCCCTTACACCCCTTTAGGTGTTCCCACTACAGCTGGCTCGGAACTGAATCATCCCTCCTCCCATAGACCCTGTGGGATCCAGCCCCTCTTTCCCTTGCACACCCCGATTCCTGGGTTGCACTGGCCTTTTCCCTGAATCCGTCCCTGGCTCTTGCACCTTGCCCCATCTTTCAGGTGCTTCCCTCACGGGGGGGGCTTTCCCTGGGGACTCCTCCCAGTGTGGTCCAAGCACCGCTTGCTTTCATTGTACACTCTCTGATTTGTCCAACCTCTGTCTCTACCAGGCCTAACTTCTGCTCCTCTTCAGCTGCTGACTGTGTCAGTCTCTCTCAGCCCCACCTTCCCACCTTAATCCAAGTTCCAAGAAGGCTGAACCGTGTCTGGCTGTGTCAGCAGAAATCCCCAGACCCGCGCCTGCTACAGGCTCAATAACCGCTGGCAGAATCCATACATAAAAGAATGGTGTAGCTCCTGCCTACAAGTAGTTACCTTGTTCACATTAACAACAACAACAAACCAAAACAAGAGCCTGTGCAAGCCCCTGGTGCTCACTCTAAGGGAGAGAGAGAGAGAAACAGAAGTCCCTAAAATAGCAATTCAAGCACTGTAGTGAAAATCCAAAATTCAGGAAACCCATAGGATTTGAAGAAAAGAATCAGGTGGGTCTAGCCATGCTAAAGTCCTAAGCTGGGAACAGGTAAGAAAAGAGGTACTTCTGTCGGCTTGATTTTTGTCTCCTTGTCCTCAAATCTTGGACGGTTGAGCAGAGGGCCACAGAGAGGGGGGCTGTACAGACTCTGTGTGCGGTAGCTACCTTATGGGTCCAGAGAGGCTCTCTCATTGGAGCATCAACATTCATGTGCTAGAGATGGAGATGGTCTAATAGAGAATCTTCCTGCTATACTTCCCGAGATATAGGCTTCTAGTTACATCTCCTCTCTCTGCACCTCGGTCTGAATACTATGGTAAATGTTCGTGGAACACACAGCCACTGTGTGGCCAAAACTCCTTGGTCCCAGCTGGCTCTCAGGACTGAGGCGCCTAGGCTGTGTTCCTGTTCTAGGAGATTACACAAAATGGGATTCTTCCAAAGTTATGTGCTCAACTTACTTGTTTGCAAGTGGTCCTAGAGAGGTCCTTTGTGAAGAGAATGTTTAATGGTAAGTTTAAAACAATAATTTATTAAAAAAATAAAGATTAGCAAGGGCTCTTTGTTTCATTAGCTCATGTTAAAAGTAGTGAAACAGGTCATATTTTAGACGAAATCCCTCTGATTTTCATAAGGAAAGTCAGTTTGTGCCATAGACTAAATGTTGGTGTTGCTACCACTCCAAACACATGCTGAAGACTTTGCTCCTAGTGTGGCGGTGTTTGGAAATGGGGCTTTGGACAAGAGGTTAATTCACCAGGGTAATTGAGATCAATGCCTTATAAAAGGATTGTAGAACATTTGCGTCCCTTCCTTTCATAAGAACCAAGAAGGAGTCAGCCATTCCCAGCCCAGAATGGGACAGCCCCCCCAGACTGGCACACCGATCTCAGGCTTCCGGATAAACACGTGTTCTACCCACTTGACGGTCCCTTTCACAGTAACCAGAAAGGACTAAGGGATTGTAAACCTCCATGGGGAGATTAGCTTCCAAAGCAAACAAATGAGTGATACAGAGTCTTTGTCATGAGCAGAAGAGAACACTGCAGATAAGACCCTCAGAACTCTAGAGAAGCCTTGGAGAGGGTGGATCTGTGATGGTTTATACTGATCATCAACTTGTCAGGATCCAAAATCACCAAGGCAATCTCTGGTGTGCCTGTGGTGGAGTTTGTAGATTAGGTGAACTGACACAGGAAGACCCACACTAACGATAGGCAGCGCTTTTCAATGGGCTGGGGTCCTGGGCTGAATGAAAA